>CABHPP010107455.1:0-11978 GCA_902168425.1 Peromyscus attwateri
GGCAGAGACCCATTCACTTTCTCCTGGAAGGTTGGAGAGAAGGCTGGACCCCTAGTAATCTTCTACTCTGAAACCCCATCTATGCCACTGCCCAGAGGCATGCCCAAGAGGTCAGGGACTAAGACATCCTCTCCTTGCCTGGGTTCTAAAAAGGAAGGGTTGAACTCTGACCCCAAGGCTCAGACCTGTAGGGTGGGCAGCTCTATCTGGGGTAGCGGTTGTTGTAGTGGCCGCTCTCCAAGTCTCTATCAAAGATTCCACCCTGAAAAAGAATGCATGGAGTGGTTTGGCTCGCCCTGTCCAGACGGCTGCTTGGAACACACACAGACATGCAACATGCTCGCCTTTTGGCACTCGACTTTCCCATGAAATAATTGCTGGAAAGCTCTTTGGATTAGGTAACCCAGTGTTCCTTCCTGTCCCTGCTCGGGGGAGGGGATCAGCCCTTAGCATCTGGTAGGCTGACCCTGCTCCTAAGGGGGAGAAAAAGGCCAGTCCAGGAGCGTCTGGAGGCTCCCAGACATCCTTGGAAGCAGCACATGATTATGGGAACGAGCCTTCCAGCCTCTTCCTGTGGATCATCTCACTAAGTCTGTCCAGTCCTTGGGCCTCCTTCCACAGCCCAGGCCCAGAGAAAGCTAATTAGGGAAGCCTTTTCGCACAAAGAATGAGATGTTCTCATCTTTATTTTTTAAATGTTTAGAGCGTCTATCATACTGTTATCCTAAGCAACAATTACCTCCATCCTTCCTTCTTTTGATCATGTTTGGGGTTTGTAGGAACGGGACTCTCTGGAATCAGGGATAAAAATAGTATTGGAGAAAAAAAAAGTTGGTACATGGGTACTGAACTTTTGAGGCCGCAGGGGTGAGGGTGGGGGTGGGGGTGGGTCAGGGTAGGGGGTTGTGGCACAGATTGGTATTTGGTCCCAAAGCTTCTCATAGCAAGAGTTTGGAAATTTGGCTTTAATCTTCTCCCTGTTTATCCTCAGCCTCTCCTGGATCCCTTAACAGGGGCCTCTGTCACCCTGAAGTTCTTACTGGCTGCTGATGGGGAACCCGTGCACACATACTCGTGTGTGCCCCCCTGGAAGGATGGGAGGGCACTTCACTATCTGCCTCCCTCTCCGTGAGATCTCAGAATTGGTGCAAGAAATTCCAGGCAAAAGTCTCACAGGTGAGGGGCTGAAGTGATGGCTCAGCAGTTAAGAACACTTGTTGCTCTTGCAGAGAAGTCCCTGAGCTCGGATTCCAAGACACACATGGCCGCTAACACAACTAGAGAACTCCAGTTTCAGAAAATCTCGACACCTTCTTGCGATTTCTGTGGGCACCAGGCACTCACGCTGTGCAAATACAGATAAACAGGCAAAAAGAATCATACACATAAAATAAAAAAAATATAAAAAAAAAAAAAGGTCTCACAGGTATTTGCGTACTGGATGGTACCGGGTGGCGATTGGAGATGCATATAATGGTGAGTCCGAGAGGTTATACGGGGAGTGTGTGTGTGTGTGTGCAGCTGCTGAGGTTCCCTGAACAGGGGGAAAGGTACCAAACAAAACAGAATCCATGTCCTGCTGGTGAGAACCTAGAGGGAATGCTTAACTTCCTTGGGTTTTTAGAGTAACGTCCATTTGAGGGCCTTCTTCCGGTGGGTCCCAGCTCTTTCCCTGGGCCGCACACTACTCCTCTCGGGTCAAAGGAGCATGAGACTCCTTACTCCTTCAGGGATCCGCGCCCCTGCAAAAGAGAGAGCGAGAGTGAGCCCTCCACCGGTACCTCTGGGGCCAGCCATTCCTCACCAGCGGGGCGAGTCCCTAGGGGCGGGGTGTCCTGGAGCGGGCTGTCCCGCCCACTCGGCCCCGCCTCCCCATGCGGCGCCCAGTCCCGGGGCTCTCGGGGTCTGCCCCGCCCTGCTCCCGCCCCTTTGGCCGCCCCTTAGGCTCAGCCGGCCGCGGCCCGCCAGTTGCCGCAAGAAGCTGCAGATCTCTTGTCGTACCCCGCGTCCTGCCTGCTGTCGGATCGGTGCGCGCCTCTCGGCCATGGAGCCGACCCCCGACGCCGAGGAGGCGCACACGGTGCGCGAGGCGCTGGGCCGCTACGAGGCGGCGCTGGAGGGTGCGGTGCGTGCGCTCCACGAGGACATGCAGGGGCTGCAGCGCGGCGTGGAGCGGCGCGTGGCCGAGGCGCTGCGCCTGGCCGGCCCCTTGGCTCGCACCGTGACCGAACTGCAGCGGGACAACCAGCGGCTGCAGGCGCAGCTCGAACGGTTGACGCGCCAGGTGGAGGCGCTGGGCTTAGCGACTGGTGTGTCCCCTGCACCGGGCACGCCCAGTCCCCCTCCTACGGGCGCAGGTACAGATCGCGCGCCCCGCTTGGGCACCGCACGCTTCTCCAGCCACGCCACCTTCTCGCTGTCCGGTCGCAGCCAGGTGAGCTCCCTGGGCGCAGCGCGCGGGGTGTGGAGAGCGTACGGGAGCGTGCCTGGGGGAGTGGGATGGGGTAGATTAGTGCCGCCCCTCGGCTACGAGTGCGTGCGCTCGCGAGCGTCCTCTGGTCTGAGAGCTATACCTCCACCTGCCGCTGGGACTTGGTAACCCGGGTTACACCAGAGCTGGAAAGAACAGGAGAAACATTGTTTTAGTTGCCCCTTTGCACCTGTCTTGCACCTCTTCCCATATACTTTGGAGCCAGGTGGTGTTTGCCTTGAGATCTGTCCTCTACTTTCTGCCCCATGGCTTTAAGAGTTTGGACGCCAAGGTTTGGTCTTTGATGGTTCACTGTCGCCTGGGCCCTCACCTGCGAGTTGGAATGGTCAGCACCCCTTACCTGCCCCTACACCGGCTGTGTTCTCGCGTCCGGCGTTGCTGCTTCACTGAGGCCTGACCGCTCGGGTTGTAGATTAACCCCGATTGAGTTGCCGGTGTGTGTGTGTGTGGGTATGCATGTGGGTGCAGTCTGGTCCAGGCTGCTCAGCAACTGTGTTTGGGAACTCACATTGCAGGGGGCAGATCCCTTACTGGGAACAGAGAGGGGGGGGGGGGAACTGGCCTTTAGCTGCCTCTAGATTTCTGGGGTCAGTGACTGGGCAGAGGCTGGTGTGGACCAGTCTTACTACTTTGGGCACGGCCTCCTGGAGTGGCAAGGCCTGGTTAGAATGTTTCCATGGTGTGTGCAGTGTGCATGGCCCTTAGGTGGGATTTTCCATCTTGACCCGGAATGTGCTCTGGAGGTGGATTTCCAGGGCCCGGGTCTGACTGAGTACACTGCACCTGCCCCCTGCCTCAGTGCATTCTCTCAGGCCCTCCGATCTGCTGTGGGTCTTGGAGGAGGGAATCAGATAAGTCTTGCTTGCCATTGGAGGTCTCAGCCTGGGTGGAGATGGCCCCAGCCTGAGCAGTGGCAATAGTGTGAGCAGAGATGCCCTAGTCCAGACTCTGGTCCTTTTGTGGTGTGTATTTGAGGAGAGCTTGATGATGGAGGCTCTGATCTTACCGTGCATGCTGCCTCAGAGTGGCCAAAAGTGCTCACAAGCTAGAGAGGAGCCTTCAGATGTATAAGGGAGGCATGGGTTGTGAAAGCCCTTGGCGTTAGGCAGAGGAGATAGGCTTCCTGGGGGCAGAACTGGTGTCCCAGTGTTTCATATGAAGTGTCTAGAAATATGGAAACACTTAAATCTGCCCTAGGAGTATGATGAGTCACGTATCCCTGGTATAAAACTGCCACTGTGAGTTCACATGTGCCTACTACAGTGTGTCATCATTTGCTTCTCAAGTTTTAACACCCGTTTGTAACTTGCAGAGGCAGCTGTTCAAGTTTTAAGAAAAATAATCTGAGTCCCACAGGAGTGCGTGTGTGAGAACGCTTGTGTGTGTGTTTCTCCAGCTAGGACTTTTTAAAGGGGGAATTTGCCATGTTCATCAGGTAGGGGAAATGGGGGAGCTGAGTGGGGGAGGAACAGGGTCCTGCTTGGACCTAGTACCCTCCCTCAGGGACGGATGGTGGGTTTGAGGGTGACTGGAGATAAGCCTGTGACTTTTCCCCAGGAGACGTGAATAGACATCTATTCACTCCAAAGAGAGCACCCAGGACTGGCTTGGTGAACCAATTAGTTTATTGGGGTTATTAACAGGAGCATGGGTGTAACATCAAAAGCCCACACTAGCATGGGTGATGACTCATGGAAGCTGCATCCACAGAGCTCCCTGCACAGCTTGCAGGGAGCTCCGCCAGAGTCTTCTCTCTCCATCGGTTGTTTACTTGTTCATGTAACCTCAGGGAAGGACCTGGTGAGTCTTGTAACTTTCTTAGCTTCCAAGCCTCCTGTGTTCAGAGAGTTCCTTCCCTCTAAGAGGGAATGTCTCAATTCTAGGGAATTAGCCCCCATAGGCAACTTAACTGTGATGGTTCAAGCAGAAGTGATGAGTCTTGAGTTGAGGCTGTGGTGTGTGGGTGAGCTGTCTGGGATGGGAGTTGCAGAGTAGGAGTCAGCAGGCAGGGTGCTCTTTGGACATGAAACAGAGGCAGAGACTTATGCTGGGGAGACTTATGGAAGAGGCTGGGTCTGCAAGGATGCTTCAGCCTGTTGGGACCAAGGACAAAGGCCCAGGAGCTGCAGGGTAGTCTGAGGACCCAAGAAAGGCCCTGGGGCAATGAGCAGCAAATATAGCTGAGCATTGTGGGTGGAGGATGGCGCTAGAGGTTGCACAGACCTTGGTCACCAGCTCTTTGGGCCTGAGGCTACTTCCCTTTGTCTGACCCCCAGATGTACAGATGGCTGTCCACCCTTACAGGAACACCCACACAGGCTCTGAGCTAGTTGGTGGTAGAGAGTACAGCTTGGTCTTGAACAAGGATGATGGACAGAGTCCCAGATGGGTGCTTGAAGGAGGGCTGTGTGGTTTCTCATATTCCACGTCTGTGACAGGGGCCTTGGTGTGAGGATCTCATCGTGTCCTACAAGCCAGTGGTGGCTGCTCCTCTTGGTTTGTGGCCAGACCTTATGGAGGCAGGTACTCTACCATCCCTATGTAGGAAGCAATGGGGACTAGAGGTACTCAGCATGGAAATATGCTGAAGGAGTTGGTCAGTTCATCCACTCCCCCCACCCAGGGATAGGGTTTCTCTGTGAAACAGTCCTGGCTGTCCTGGAACTCACTCTTTGGACCAGGCTGGCCTCGAACTCACAGAGATCTGCCTGCTTCTGCCTCCCGAGTGCTGGGATTAAAGGCGTCTGCCACCTTTAATCCCGGCCAGTTCATTCACTTTTGAACACACAGACCTTAACAGCATGTGACTAAGAGATGGTCAAGGAAGCCTTGGAGGAGGGAGAGGACAGGGCAGTGTAGTGAGATAACTAGGGAGGACTGTCTGCAGGAGATCTGAGAGACAAGCACTTTGCTTAGAGCAGACAGGAGATACTTTGAAACATTTCCTCTCAGTTGGGGCTCAGTTTCCCTGTGTTTAAACCAAGATGTGAGCCAGGCGATAGAGCATGCCTTTAATCCCAGCACTCGGGAGGCAGAGGCAGGCGGATCTCTGTGAGTTCGAGGTCAGCCTGGTCTACAGAGTGAAATCCAGGATTGCCAGGGCTACACAGGGAAACCCTGTCTTGAAAAACAGAAACAAAACAACAACAAAAGAGTACACGCTGCTCATGCAGAGGACCTGATTTCCAGCACCCACACCAGGCAACTCACAGCTGCCTGTGACTGTAGCTCCAGGGGGATCAGGTACTGGTACCACCACAACCGCACCGTACATATAATTAAAAGTAAAATAATATAACAAGGGGAATTGGCCCAGCCTCTTGGCCAGTGCAGTGAGCAGGCTAGCTGATCTGGTTAACAAAACTGTCTGAAGAGCCATCTGAGAGCAAGGAACCAGGAGGCTGGGGTGGATGGCTGCATCCTGAGGTCAGGCCGAGGCCCAGGAGGCTGGCAGTGAATTGTTCCCTGGAGATGTCATCCTCAGCTAAGCTGGAGCCTCTGGGTCCCCATGGTCAAAGCAATACAGTCCCTCGGTACTAACTGCCAAGAGCCGGGTGTCAGAGGCCTCCTGGTGAGAGAAAGCAGACTCACCTTATCTGCCTGCCTTTCCCAGAGCCAGTGTGATAAGGGGGCTTAATGCTTTGGGGAGACGTTTGGATGAGTCCTCAAAAGCTGTGGTGTGAGTGGAGATGGGCTGGGGCAGCAGTTTTAACCATTCTAGATTGGGGTTCTGCCCTGTGTGGGTTGTGCTGGGCCCACACGTCAGCTCCCTTGTCTCGGTCTCACAATGCTGTTCCTTCCCTCGAACAAAATGTCAAAAACCAGCACCAGCACGATAAGTTGGATGAAAAGCACACGGCTTCTGCATTTCAAATAGCCACGGTGTCTGGTTGAAACTGCCAGGCACACATTTAGTCTCCTCATTTTGTTTACACATTGGAAAAATTTGTTTATTAAATGTTTTGTGTAACTATATCTGTTTTTTTTTTTTTTAAACCAAGCTGGAAACTTGGGACTCCTGAAGTCTAGTTTTTATTACGTGAATACCAGACTATTTTTTCATGTGATGTGCGTAGTGTCTCCTGCCTGGAGTTTGCTGTTACGTGGTATCTGTACTCCTTGTGTTTTCGAGCACTATTTTGAAAGCAGATAATGTATTTCTCTCCATTACAAACACAATAAAAATAAATGCCAAACAAAAAAAAAAAAAAAAGAGGGTCCCATCTTTCAGTCCCTGAAGCCACATTCATCTGCCTCCCCCGCTGAATTCCCAGGCCTGCGCTCCCTCACGGGGCACCTCCCCTTCCCTAAAACAGAGCCGAGGCCGTGGGAGTAGGAGGCCAGCTCCACAGGACCCATCCCCAGCCCTGAGGCTCCACTGTGATTTCTGCTCTGGTGTAAGCACACAGAGGGTTCCCCCAGCTATGCCTGGGCCAGGCTGCCTCAAACAGGAAGGCCGTGGCTGGCTATCCGGGGAACAGATTAGCAGCCTCAGAGAGGGCAAGGGTTTATGAGAAGAGCTTGCTCCAGCCCAAGCTGGGCTCAGTTCTTTCCTTTTGGGGCTCTGCCCTCTGCGAAAGTCCCACTGGGTGTTCACCTCAGGCTTTATGCCCTTTTTCTTCCCGCCGCCGCCGTCTGGCTGAGATGCACCCAGTGGGGCTCATCCCCTGGCACGGAACACTTGTCATGAGTTATCCTCTGCAAGGCCAGGTGCTTTGTGGACAGAGCCCTGGATGGCAGGAAGGGACCCCTGGCCTCAGATGTTATTTTGATCACTGCTTTGAGCCATTGTGTGAGTTCGGGAGCCTCTTTCTCCTACACCAGGCTGGGCTCCCTCTATGTGGTAATGGGTTAGGAGGTTGTATTAGAATAGCCCGTTGGCCTGAAGCATATCAGAGCCCTTTTCCCAGGCCAGAAGTGGTTGCAGTTTGGGACAGGGGAACTTGGGAGTCCTGGCTCAGCCCTATACCCCACCCTCCTCTTTGTAGAGACCACTTACTTAGCAGGAATCTGGCCAATACCGAGATGTAGGAGCTACTTCTGTCCAGTCCTCTGGGGTACCGTGAGGGGTGGGGACCTCTAATGTGCAGGGACAGGAGTCTATGGTGGCGGAGGGGGGGTGCGCGGGGGGGCGGGGGGAGGTTGTAGATACTTACATTCCTGGGAAAATGATTTCATCACCAGGCTGCCCTTTGAGGCCCCTCTCTAGACCTGTGGAACCGGTTGGACAAGAGTGGGGTGGGTCAGGGTGGGGGATACAGGGACCCCAGAGCTGCTGCTTGCTCGGCCTTGCTGACTGTGGAGGCTGGGCTTCCAGCTGGAATGGCTGGTTCTCTTCCCCCTGCTGACTTAGTACCAGGCTTCTAGAGGTGCCCCTCCCCACAAGTTCTGGAGTGCAAGAGATGGCAAATACCCTGTGATCCTGAGGGCGGCCTTGGCTCTCTCCCCTCTTAGATCAGAAATTGAGGGGTCGCCGGGCGGTGGTGGCGCACGCCTTTAATCCCAGCACTCGGGAGGCAGAGGCAGGCGGATCTCTGTGAGTTCGAGGCCAGCCTGGTCTCCCAAGCGAGTTCCAGGAAAGGCACAAAGCTACACAGAGAAACCCTGTTTCGGAAAAAAAAAAAAAAAAAGAAATTGAGGGGTCTCCTCCTGTCTAAAATGCGGTGCTCTGGGTTCTGTCCTCTGTTGCCTCCCCAGGACCCCACCCTACAGATGGTTGCCTCACTTTACCAGAGTCTGTTAACCTGTCAGTGTGGCTCTGTCTCTCCATCCTGGGAAAGCTGGGGCCCCCTTGTCACATGACCAGGAGTTGCCAGTTGGGGGAGCATACGCAGCCGAGGGGGCTCATAGATCCTTCCCTCGGCTTCTCCCCAGCCTTTCTCTGCCCTCCATACCTCTGATTCAGTTTCTACCATCACCAGTGACCTCTCCATTGGCTAAACACAATGGACACATTTTCTCAGCCTGACTTTCTTTTCCTTGACCTCAGGCTCCCTTTGGACTCGGTTTCTTCCCTGGCTCGCTCAGCCTCCTGCTGGGTTTCTTCCCCCTCCTGGCTGTGTGCTCTCTTCTCCTGGCAGACAGCCTTCTCTGCTCCTTGACATGCAGGTGCTTATCTGCAGGGCTCCCAGGAGCTGATGGAGGCCATGACTCTTTCCTTATCACCCATCCTTCCTTTGTTTTTGTTTTTGTTTTTGAATTATTTATTTTTATTTGTTGTGCATTGGTGTTCTGCCATGGGTGTCGGGGTCCCCTGGAACTGGAATTACAGACAGTTATGAACTGCCATGTGGGTGCTGGAAATTGAACCAGGGTCCTCTGGAAGAGCAGTCAGTGCTCTTAACCACTGAGCCATCTCTCCAGCCCTGTCCTTCCTTTGCTTTACATTTGGTCTCAGATATGCTACCTGATGTCCCAGGTGCCCCTTACACCATCTTGCCCAGAATCGAAATCCTTGCCCACCCTTCCCCAACATTCCTCGTCGGACCTTCTTGTCACTCAGGCCCCAAGCCTGAGCTTGGAAGAGGTGTGGCGTCCTTCCTGCTTTCACATCTGCTCACTCTGCCGGCCAGTTTCCTTTTTCTCCAAAGCATAGAACGCTTGCCCTTGGCCTTCTCACACCTTTGGCCCCAGTTCTCCTTCAGGGACCGTGGGGCTAACTTGGGGTTATCTGTCTTCTTTAATGCCACCTTTGCTGGCTTCTGAAGTATGTTTTAAATCACACCGAAGACTCCTTGTTTAAGTACAGCAACCCCCAGACAAGTAGCTTGAGCTGCAGAGTCGTGTGGGATCACAATACTGGGGCCTTTATGCCTCTCTGGTTTTGTTGCCACCAGCCATTCTCCTGGGAATAGCTTCTGTCATTGGGTACCTAGCTTACTGGCTTTGGGTCCATTGCCTCAGAGAACCCTCTTTGCCCCTGGGAGGCAGACTGCCTTAGGTATCCCAAGCTGACTCGGTACCATCTGTGGACCTGCTTGCCCAGGTCCCCGCTTGGATGTGTGGGCACCTCCAACACTGGCTATAGGAAGACCCGATTCACCTGGAGTCAGGGACAAACTGTTGTCTGGGAAGCCTGTGGGTCGGAGGAATAGCCTGGAAGGATCGGAGAGGCACAGCCAACCAACCACTCAGGCTACCCAGTATGGGATTTTAGCAGAACTCCAGGTTAGGGACAGCTTCTGTCCCCCTTTGCTAGACTGATTGCCCTAACCTCAGCTCCATAGATACTCTAGGCCTGTCACACCTTTGCTGGGAAGAGGTGGGGGACATTCTCCTCTGGTTACATGTTCTGGCTGTCCCCACCCCCCAATAACATCCATAGGCAGTGGGTACCCTCTCTGAGCCCTGAGTAGCACCTGTAAAATGGACCTGATGTTTGTTAGATGCCCAGATGCCACTTGCAAAGCCTGCCCCCTGTTCTTGATCTGAGACCCAGAGGAGATGGACTATGGCCTAGGCAGCTCAGCCGAGATCCCAGGATTTCCCCTGACACCCCCTCTTGGTGTTTGTTCCTGTGTCTCTGCCCTGTTGTAGCCCCGGGAGGCTGGAGGGTGTGTGAAGCCATGAGATCTGTACACACTGTATGTCTGGGGAAACTCTTGTGTTGCTGTGTCTGGCAGAAAAGCCTCAGGGTTACTTGGCACCTTGTCCATCTTTGGCCCCAAAGGACCTCACACCTCACCATATCTGCTTCTTCCATGTGGACAGTCCTAGCTGTGGGAGACAGAGGCCTGGTCCTCCCACACATCATCTGGTGTGAGTGTGTGTGTGTGTGTGTGTGTGTGTGTGTGTGTGTGTGTGTGAACGTGAACGTGTGCACGTGCGCACATGCCCGCGCACCTAACACACTGCTTCTGAACTTGCAGCCTTTATCCTCAGCCTTCTTGGGCTCTGAGATGAGCCTCTAGGTTGTGGAAGTTTCTGGAGCTAGGCAGGTTCATCTTTTTTCTCTGAACCATTGCTCACCATTGTACCTCCTAGGGGATCCTTTCCTCCCCAAGTGAAGGAGGTTTTCACCACCAGAGCCAGAAGGGATTTTGGGAAGTACCTTTAGGGTGGGCAGTTGATGGGTCTTTGCGGTGGGCAGCTGGCTCTCACTGATAGGTGTTGGTGCCTCCACAGAGCGTGGAACATGATGAAGCTGGTGATCTCGAGGGGAGACGATCTTCGAACTCGTGCATCATGGAGAATGGACACCAGCTGGGTACAGGTAGGAACCTATGGAAGAAGGGAGGTAGCTGGGTAGGTTCAGGACCTCAGCCAGGTATATGTGCCAGCCATCTCTTGGCTGTGGGGATGGATGTTTGAGACTGAACCCCACCAGGCAGAGAGACTGAAGGGGAGAACTTTTAAAATAAAAAGAGCTAGGCATAGTGGCACACGCCTCTAATCCCAGCACTTGGGAGGCAGAGGCAGGTGGATCTCTGTGAGTTTGAACCAGCCTGGTCTACATAGCGGGTTCCAGGACATCTAGGACAGACCTTGTCTCAAAAAAAAAAACAAACAAACAAACAAACAAAAAAAAAACAAAAAACCAAAAAAAAAAAAAAAAAAAAAAAAAACCAAAAACCCAACCCAAAACAAAACAAAATAAATAAAATACTCTGAGAAGTAGGAGTTCAAGGGAATGAGCTTCCCTGTTTCTGGAAGAAAGTAAGCAGAGGCTGAGAAATCGTCCATTCATAGAAGTGGGTGGACTGACAGGCAGTTTAGTTATTTCCTGAGTTGGCAATCTGGGGAAGTGGAGGAGAGAATCAGGTCTGAGTGGTGCAGTAAGACTTAGGTGGTAATGGAGGTAAGGGAGGCTGGAGTGGTCAGGGAGGCTTCCTGAAGGAGTTGGGAGGAAGGGCTCAGGGAGCTAAAAGCCCTCCTTGCCAGAATGTGGGGCAGTCAGGCTTCTGTGGCCGCCATAGCTGACTTATCCTGGTTGGTTACATGTTACAGGTTCAGCCAACGGAGCCTCTGAGGTCCAAACCTCCTCAGCCCCGGAGCTCCCCAGGCCACGCCCTGTGAGCCTCTCCCTGCGGCTGCCCCACCAGCCTGTCACCGCGGTCACCCGAGTCTCTGAGAAATTCTCTGGGGAGACCTCAGCTTCGGCTCTATCACCCACATCTGCTGCCATTCTGGGGGGCTTCAGCCCAAGCCCTAGTGAAGCCCTCAGCCCCTGGACTCCTAGTCCCACTGGTATGACGAGAGAGTGGGATGGGGACCAACCCCACCTCAAGGGGGTGAGAGAGGACAGGGTCTGGGTGGGAGTTGGCAGGAGACTTAGGACACCCAGGTCAGACCCCAGCCCTCCTCTGTCACCACATTTCCTGTTTCTGTCTTTCCTTGGTCCTATAGAGAAGAATTCCTCTTTCGTGCGGTCTTTGTCTGGCTCTGGGTATGGAGCGGTGACAGCAGGCAGGAACAAGGACAGGTGAGCCTGCTCTGCCTGGGACCTGAGCTGCCGGAGTCTCTCTGGGCTGACTGTCTAGGGACACTG
>CABHPP010107456.1:0-19620 GCA_902168425.1 Peromyscus attwateri
TATCTCATATTATGAAGAGGAGGCAGGAAAATATCACTTGAGGAGGATGGAGAAATGGTTCTGTGGTTAGTAACACTTGCTGCCCTAACAAATGACCCAGGTTTGATTCCAGTAACAACGTAGTGGATCACAACAATTTATAGCTCAAGTTCTAGGAGATATAACACATTGCTCTGACCATTACATATACAAGGCATGCACAGGGTGCACATACATACAGGCAGGCAAAAAACTTATGTAAAATAATAATCAAAATTATATATATATATATATATATATATATATATATATAAACTTAAGATTTATCGTTTGTTTGGTCATGTGTTACATACCAGGAAAGACAGTAACTTGTGAATGTCTGCTTAGTTGTTCATTAAGCCAACTGCTTTGGCTAGTAGAATGAGTCCCAAGCATTAGGGCACATATTTTAGACCAATTACAGCATTGCCACTTACTACAAATTACTCATCAAAGATTATGTTTTGAAAAAATCACAACATTGACAATTATGACCAATCATAGTAACTGAAGTTTTTATTTTTATACCAATCACAGTCTTGTTCTTAACAGAAACCAGAGTCATTTAAACTTGTGTTTTGTCCAATCACAGTCTTGGACCAATCAGAATCCATGGGTCTTATGTTCTCAACCAATCACATAGGCAGTGTGCATTCTGTGGTTGCCTGGATACAGTAAACATAAGAGCAGTTGACTTCAAGTGGTGGTGAGGTAAGGTTAAGTCAATAGGTGCTGTGCTGTAATGGAAAATTCTTGAGTTACTTTATGTTTAATGTTGTACCTATCATCGAGACAGGGATGGTGAACTCACCAACTATAAACTGTGGATTTGATAATTTCATATTTCAGTTATATCAGTTTTTAGTTTAGTCTGAAGTTATGTAGTCAAGTACATACCTATCTGTGGTCCTTAAACTTAGTTGTCTAACTTGATCTTTATGAAATGGCTCTCATTTTCTCAAGTAATACTATTTATAGCACAGTTCACTATCTCTGATACCCTTGTGCCTTACATTGATAAATAGGACCAGACTGACTGTATTTTTAAATACTGAAAAGTTTTATCATGAGGGTTAAATGATACCAAAACACATGAAGGATGGCAAATGACTGAAAGGTGATACATTATTGGTCACTGATACAAAAATGATGGTAGATTATAGACAATAGATGGTAATGTATAGATAATAGAAGATGAAGAACTAAGGTAAAGAATAGTTGATAAATTGAAGAATGGGGGTATAGAATAAAGAAGAGAGATAAAAGATGACTAGATATATGATAGAGGATAGCTAAGGGATAGATGAGAGATAGATGGAAGATAGACACAGGATAGTTTGAGGATAAATGTCAGATGAAAGACAGTCATAATACAGCTAAAATATAGATGATGGATGATAGTTACAGGATACCTAGAAGAAAGGTGATAGATGGAAAACAGACAGAGGATAGCTAGAGGATATATAATATATAGATGTAAAATGAATTGATGGAAGATGGGCATAGACAGGCTAGAGGATAAATTAGAGGTGGAAGATAACCACAGGATAGGTAGAGGAGAAGTGATAGAGGCATAGGATATCTTGAGGATGAATGATTTATAGATAGAAGCCAAGGGAAAGCTAGAGGCTAGATAGATGGTAGACAGATACAGGATAGCTGGGTGAGAGATGCTACATAGATGGAAAATGATAAATGGAAAATAGACACAGAATAGCTAAAGGATAGATAAAAGATAGATTGAAAGAAGCTGTTTGGTAGTTAGAGGATTAATGATTGATGGTAGACAGATAGGATAGGTAGAGGATAGATGATCCTTACATGGAAGATAGACTCGGGATACCTAAAGTATAGGTGTTCCATCAATGGAAGATAGAGACAGGATAACTACAGAATAGATGCAAAAAATAGACACAGGATAGTTAGAGGGTATATAGGTAGATAGACATAGGAGAGCTATAGAATGGAGATAGACAGATGGAATATACACTGGATATATGTATGACAGATTGTAGAAATTTGAGAGCTAGACACGGAGCAGCTAGAGGACAGAAGACAGATAATAGATACAGGATAGATAGAGAATAGATGGTAGTTAAATGGAAGACAATATATGGAACAAAGACTCAGAATAGTTAGAAGATGGATGATAGATGAAAGATATTATATCTGAGAGGTATACAGAATATATAGGTAATTCATTGATGATAGATGGAAATTAGAAACAGCATAGCAAGTATATAAATGATACATTGAATGTGAGCACAGGGTAGGCAGATGATAGATTAAAGAAAAGACAATAGCTGAAAGATAGATACAGATTAGTAAGAGGATAGATTATTGATGTGAAATAAGTGAAAACACAGGATGACATGAATATAGTGGATAGCTAGGTAAGTATAAATCCATGACAGATGTTATATATTACATAAAATACAGGCAATAGAAGATAAGTGATATAGAGTAGAGAGAAGGTAAGTGCTATAAAGATAAATTAGATGTATAAATATGACACATACATAGCACATAGAAAATAGAGAGTGGATTTATATACATATAGAGACAGGTGATAGAGTTTAGGCAGATGTAATAGCAAATAGATAATAGGAGATAAAGAATAGAAATATAGTGCATGATGGAAGATAGATAATCAGTTGCTAGATGATAGAAGATAGATAATGATATGTAGAAAATAAATGGTAGCCGGGCGGTGGTGGCACACGCCTTTAATCCCAGCACTCGGGAGGCAGAGGCAGGCGGATCTCTGTGAGTTCGAGGCCAGCCTGGTCTACAGAGTGAGTTCCAGGAAAGGCGCAAAGCTACACAGAGAAATCCTGTCTCGAAAAACCAATAAATAAATAAATAAATAAATAAATAAATAAATAAATAAATAAATAAATGGTAGACAATAGATGATGGAAAGTTAGATGGTAGATAGTTGAGAGATGACATATAGAAGACAGATTGTAGATGAGAGAAGATGGGATAAATGGAGGATAGAAAGTTGACAGGTGATAGATAAAGCACAGGTAGATGCTACAGACTGTAGAAACATGATTACTACATAAAACATTGGTCTGATTTAGCTTTAGAATCCACCTCTACCTGATTGCAAATGGAATGAGAGCAGCAACCAAAAATGAAGAGATAGGAATGCACAACTGATGTAGATGGCAAAGCCTTGTGCCCTGCCCCCTGTTTTTAGATGGGAAGACAGGGTTGAAGGTGAAGGTGTGGTAGAAGACTTGCCTAGTATATGCAAGGCTCTGGGTTCAATTCCTAGCATTACATTTAAAATAAAGTAAATGGGAACAAACTAGCCCATCTTTAAAAGGAAGTATTTTCACTGTTGGCTATCTTGTTGCTTGCATGTAACTTCAGTGATAAGTTTGAGTCCATAGATTATTGCTCACTGTTTTGGGAATGCACTGTGTTACAGTACTAGTATCTCACAATAAATTATCTTTCATAGGGAGGCTGCTTACTCTGGGTTATAGAACAACAGTAGGAATAAAATTTGCTATATCTGGAAGTTATCCTGTGTCCCAGCCCACCAGTAGTTGGGACAAATCTCTCCCACTTGTGTCTCCCAAGTAAACACACAGAGCCTTATATTAATTAGTCCTGCTTGGCCATTAGCTCAGGCTTATTACTTACTGACTAGCTCTTAGACTCAAATTGATTCATGATTCTTATTTATATTTATCCATGTGGCTTGGTACCTTTTCTCAGCTCTGCCTTGACATCTTGCTTCATCTGTGTCTGGCTGGCATCTCCTGATTCAACCTTCCTCTTCCCAGAAATCTCCTTGTCTGCTTATTCCACCCATACGTCCTGCCTGGCTACTGGCCAATCACCATTTTATTTATCAACCAATCAGTGCAACACATTCCCAGCATAAAAAGCAACATCTCCCATCATTTCCCCTTTTCTTTCTATTTAAAAGGAAGGTTTGAACCTCAACATAGTAAAATTACATATAACAAAACATTTATCAAGCAAGAATTATAAGTATAATATCCAGTCTATTAGTACAAGGCAATATTAAAGAAAATATTCTATCTATCCTATATTTGTGAGTCTAAAGTTTCATAACTAATTTATCTTATATCATAAGCAAGGAAAATTATAATGTAGTCTTCAACTAAATCAAAGACCTCAGAAGGATATAACATTACCTAAGTAAACAGCAAGAGCATTGTAAGCAACTTCCAAAAATCTAGAATTACAGATACAGCTGGCTGCCTGGATATTCATCCAAAGTTCCTCTGCAAACTGGGGCATCCATTTTCAGCCCAGATGTCTATTCTCTCAGTCATTTTTTTTTCTCTGTGTCCTATAGCATTCCAAAATGGCTGGGGTAATTCACTTCAAGTTTAGGTAGCCATGCTTTCTGCTGATTCTGGGAGGCAGTGTGTCAGTGTCTCCATCTAGTAGCATGTAACCCAGAGACTTTTTTTTACTAGCAAAATATAAATCCATCATGCAGCATACTGATTAGCTTGGAGATGCTTCTTTGTGCCATGGCAAAAATCTGCTATGCTATTTTACTCAAGCCTGTGTGCTGTAAGCCTGCCACAGTCAGGGAACACAACATTGTACCTAGGCCTGCCATGAGCAACGTGAACTAGGAAGGTGCTCTTCCTACATTTATAATCTCTTCTTAAGCTCTCTCAGGGTTTAGGTGGAAACTATTGCAACCACATGTGGTTGCCAATTGTAGTTGAAAGTTTTCCTGTGTTCTCCCAGGTCCACAGCCACTCAGACCTAAATAAAAACACAGAGGCTTATATTATTATTATACTATATATATAATATATATATATATATATATTATAATATATTATATTATAATATATACTATTATACCATATTATACTATGACCATAGCAGCCTTCTTGCCACCTAGGACTTATATCTTAAATTAACCCATTTCTGTTAACCTATATTTTGCCTCATGCCTCATGGAATACTGGTACATTTATATCTTGTTCCTCATGGTAGTGGCTGGCAGCTTCTCCTCTGTTACCTTTTCTCTTCTCTATATGTTTGGATTTCCTGCCTGACTCTAAGCTACCTTGCCATAGGCCAAACAGTTTGTTTATCAACCAATCAGAGCAACACATATTCCCAGCAAACACATAGACATCCAGAACACTTTGCCTCTGATTTTAATGGTATTAACCTCAGAATTATAACTCTTTTTATTATAAATAAAAATTAATTTTATGTATAGATATATTTCTATGTTTTCACTTCTGTTTCATTATATTTTACATGTCTTCATTTTTTCCTTAAAGCCTGATTACTGGTGCTTTATAATAACATTTGATAGCTAGTAAGTAAAGACCCATTCTATTTTATAATCTTCTTACTAAATTTCTATGGGGATTAGGGTTTTTTTATTTTACACAGCTACATAAATGGCAAAAACATCAAAAATTATTAATAAAATATTAGGCTGGTGATGTGACTCATTTGGTGTAGCTAGAGTTTTTATCTCTAGGTCCCACCAAGCCCCAGCAGTCCCACAGCCCACTTCTAAAATAAACACACAGACTCTTATATTACTTATAAACTGTATGGCTGTGGCAGGCTTCTTACTAACTATTCTTACATCTTAAGTCAACTCATTTCTATTCATCTATAAGTTGCCACGGGGCTCATGGCTTACTGGTATCTTAACATCTTCTCATGGCGGCAGCTGGCAGCGTTTCTCTGCCTCAGCCTTCCACTTCCCAGAATTCTCTTCTCTGTTTGTCCTGCCTATACTTCCTGCCTGGCTACTAGCCCATCAGTGTTTTATTTATTAACCAATCAGAGCAACACATTTAACATACAGAACATACCACAGCAATTTGGGATCCATCTCAGCCATACAGAAATTGTATATGGTGGCAGAGACTTCTAATCCATATATTTGGGAGATGGAGGCAGGAGGATCAAGAGTTTAATTCTATAGTGAGTTTGGGATTCAGCTAGCTCACACAGCATCCTTTGTCAAAGCAAACAAATAATACAAAAAATTAAAATTTAAAAATATCCACAGTAATATGAAGAGCAGGATGCAACACTCTCTTGTATTGCAGATCTTGTGCAAACCTCTGATATTGAGACCCTTAGCCCTATAGGTGTTTCAGTTCTTGTGTGGGCCAAGGAAGTAGAGAATGTTCAGCCTTCCTCTGTGGTTAGACTTGTAGCTCCAAGGCAGACTTGGATATTGAAATATCTCATCCCTTGGCAGCAGGCATTTATAGGTCTTATGTAGGCCTAGGAAATATGGGAATTTCCTAGGCATTAACACAAGTCAGCATAAGGAATCTTAGCCCAAGATTGGAAACACCTCTGACCTAAAGACTTGACTACTCTATGGAACCTTTCTGGTCTCCAGGGACAGTTGTTTCTTCTGTATGACACTTTAAAAGTCTTTATCCTTCTTCAGGCTCAGGTCTATTCCCTCTCTTGTTGCCTCTCTTATTTGGCTCTTCTTTATGCCCTAGCCATACTTGAACTGTTCAGCTATTTTTTTTTTCTGTAGCTATGTACAGAATGTGTATTTCAATATGTTGATATCTCTGCTGCTCTGCTGCCTCTTCTGGAACTATCCTTCCTCTGAGGTGTATCCCCTGGTTAGTATCTTAATTCATATTATGATGAGGAGGCAAGAAAATATCACTTGAGGAAAATGGAGAAATGGTTCTGTGGTCAGGAATACTTATTGCCCTAGCAAACAATGCAGGTTTGATTCTCAGTGCCCACATATTGGCTCTCAACTATTTGTAAGTCAAGTTATAGGACATCCAATACATTGTTCTTACCTCTACATATACCAGGCATGCACATGGTACACATACATACATGCAGGCATAAAACTCACATAAAATAATCATCATATATATATATAATTTAAGAGATATCTTTTTTTTGGCCAAGTGTTACAAATCAGGAAAAGCAGAAACTTGTAAATGTCTCCTTAGCTGTTCATTAAGCCCAACTGCTTTGCCTTGTAGAACCAATCACAAGCATGGAGGCTTATATTTATGCCAATCACAGACTTGCCACTTCATCAAGGTTTATGTTTTGAACAAATCACAAGGTTATGTTGACACTAGGACCAATCACAGTAATTGAAGTTTTTATTTTTAGACCTGTCACAGTCTTGTTCTTAACAGAAACCAGAGTCATTTAAACTTGTGTTCTGTCCAATCACAGTCTTGGACCAATCAGAATCCATGGGTCTTATGTTCTCAACCAATCACATAGGCAGTGTGCATTCTGTGGTTGCCTGGATACGGTAAACATAAGAGCAGTTGACTTCAAGTGGTGGTGAGGTAAGGTTAAGTCAACTGGTGCTGTGCTGTAAGGGAAAAATCGTGAGTTATTTTATCTTTAATGTTGTTCCTATGGTCGAGACAGGGATGGTGAACTCACCAACTGTAAACTGTGAATTTGATAATTTCATATTTCAGTTATATCAGTTTAGGTGAACTCACCAACTGTAAACTGTGGATTTGATAATTTCATATTTCAGTTATATCAGTTTATAGTTTAGTCTGAAGTTATGTAGTCAAGTACATACCTATCTGTGATCTTTAAACTTAGTTGTCTAACTTGATCTTTATGAAATGGCTCTCATTTTCTCAAGTAATACTATTTATACAACAGTTCACTATCTCTGATATTATCTTGCCTTACATTATCAAATAGGACCTGACTGGCTGTATTTTTAAATACTGAAAAGTTTTATCATGAGGATTAATTGGTACCAAAACACATGAAGGATGGTTAATGATTGATAGGTGATACATTATTAGTCACTGATACAATAATGATGGTTGATTATAGAGAATAGATGATAATGTGTAGAGAGTAGAAGATGAAGAACTAAGATAAAGAGTAGGTGATAAATTGAAGAATTGGGGGAATAGAAGAAAGAAGAGATGAAAGTTGGCTAGATATATAATGGAGGATAGCTAAGGGATAGATGATAGATAGATGGAAGATAGACACAGGATAGTTAGAGGATAAATGACAGATGAAAGACAGACATAGTACAGCTAGAATATAGATGATGGATGGCAGTTACAGGATACCTAGAAGAAAGGTGATAGATGGAAAACAGACAGAGGATAGCTAGAGGATATATAATATATGGATGTAAAACAAGTATATGGAAGTTGGGCATAGACATGCTAACGGGTAAAATACACATGGAAGATATACCCAGGATAGGTAGGGGAGAGGTGATAGAGAAAGATCGGCATAGGATATCTTGAGGAGTAATAATTGATAGATGAAAGACAAGGGAAAGCTGGAGGCTGGATAGATGGTAGACACATACAGGATAGCTGGGTGAGAGATGCTACATAGATGGAAAATGATAAATGGAAAATAGACACAGAAGAGGACAGATGAAAGATAGATGGAAGGAAGATATATGGTAGTTAGAGGATAAATAATTAATGGTAAACAGACAGGATAGCTAGATGATAAGTGATTTATATATGGAAGATAGACTTGGGATTGCTACATTGTAGGTGTCCCATTAATGGAAGATATACACAGGATAACTACAAAGATAGACACAGGATAGTTAGAGGCTATATAGTTAGATAGTCATAGTAGAGCTACAGAATAGAGACAGATAGATGGAATTTAGACACAGGCTGTATGTATGACAGATTATAGAAATTTGAGAGATAAACAAAGGGTAGATATATGACAGATGATGGATGATAGATACAGGATAGCTAGAGAATAGACAGTAGTTAAATGAAGATAATAGATGGATCAAAGTCTTAGAATAGGTAGAAGATGGATGAAGGATGAAAAAAATATAGGTCTCTTAGGGATACAGTATATATAGTTAGTTCATCAATGATAGACAGAAATTAGACACAGACAGCAAGAATATAAATGTTACATATAATGAAAGCACAGGATAAGTAGATGATAGATTAAAGATAGAAGATAATAGCTAAAAGATCGAAACAGGTTTGTAAGAGGACAGATTATTGATGGGAAATAAGTGAAAAACAGCATGGCTTGAATATAGTGAATAGCTAGATGATAAGTATAAATCCATGACAGATGTTATATACAGCATAAAATACAAGCAATATAAAATAAGTATACATGGTAGATAGAAGGTAGGTGTTATATAGATAAATGAGAGGTACATATAAATACATAGCACATAGAAAATATATATATTTATGATATATATATATGATTTATATACATAGACAGATAATAGAGTTTAGACAGATTTGATAGATAATAGATGATAGGAGATATGTAATAGAAATATAGTTCATGATAGAAGAGAGATAATCAGTTGTTAGATGATAGAAGATAGATAATGATATGTAGAAAATAAATGGTAGACAATAGATGATGGAAAGATAGATGGTAGATAGTTGAGAGATGACATATGGAAGATAGGTTATAGATGAGAGAAAATGGGATAAATGGAGGATAGAAAGTTGACAGGTGATAGATAAAGCACAGGTAGATGCTACAGACTGTAGAAACATGATTACTCGGTAATACATTGCTCTGATTTGGTTTTAGATTCCACCTGTACCTGACAGAAAAATGGAGCGTAAACAGCAACAAAAAAAGAAGAAGTAAGAATCCCTAACTGTTGTAGATGGCAAAGCCCTGCCCCGTTTTTATTTCACATCTAGCCAAACAGACTTTCAGAGGAAAGCCTGGCTCTCTCTGGAGAAATTTGGCCTCTTTCTTGGGTTTTCCATTCTGCCGCACTCAATTGCATTGGAACACCTAGTCAGACTTACTGTTATTAAAGCAGGTGAAAACAGATGTAAAGCAAAAACCATTACACTCAAGCTAATTTGGGTTTACTTTAAGTAATTGCTAAACTACAGCTCCAGGCATGGTATTGGACTGTGCTGAGGAGACATAGAAATTGATTGGTCTCTACTTTTAAGAGCCTCACCGTCATTTCATTATTTTAAATAGAAATTTGATTTATTTGTTTGCTTGTTCATGTATTATTTATTTCAAAGCCTAGCTCATGCTACTTATCCTAAAACTTACCTCAAATCCTCAATCCTCCTGCCTTGCCATCTGAGTATTGAGATTAAGGCCATTTGCTGACATATTCTGCTACAGTAGTTATTTTGTGTAATGAAGACACTGGATGCTTAATTAATGCAAAAGTCTATCTTTCTGTCATCTTAGTCCTATTGAGGCACCATGTGAATAATTTGCCTCAGCCTTACTCTTCATGAAGCTCACTCTTCACATTTCTGTTGATTAGGGTGTCCTTTAAATGTACCCCGAAGCCAACGCAGGAGGATCTTTCCAATTTGCTGAAGAAACTTCGGGAAATGATGGATAAGGTTGAAAATGGACCCTCTGGTCCGAGAATCAGAACACTACCTGCAAGATGTCAGGCAACTGTTGCCTCTGCATCTACCTCTTCACCTTCTGATCCAAAAGGTTTGACGCAGGCCCATTTCTTCCATGTGCCATTGCTGACTTGAAAGCATCACAACCCTCACCATGCTTCAAGTGTCTTAGGGAACAGAGTATTGGTTGGAGGAGACCTTGAAGTACTTTTGGCTACACAGTTTGTTTCTCTCCATTCACAAGGCTTTGTTTTGTTTTGTTTCTTTTCTGTTCAATGCATAAAATATTCCTGAGGCTTGTGCAAGAATGGAGCTTACTAGAAGCATATATGGAAAATAGTAATGCCCATTTTTGTGGACCTGTAAGATGATACTTATAGCACCGGGCACATTTAGTTAAGGACATGAGATGGCTTTATGCCCATAAGTCTATAATCTAACTCTCCTAATCTTAAGTGAAACAACTCTTTTCCTGACTGCATTATTCCTCTAGGAGTTTCTCTATTTCTATGCCCTCTCTGTGCCTAAACTTCCCAAAATATTTGTTAGACCTTGTGTCCACTCCCTCCACTGCATTTCTTCTACAACCTTCTTTAACAAGGCTATAGTTGCTACTTCATTCTACTGCACTGATGCTACACACCCTATTCTCATTGCCTCCTTAGTGAAAATATTTGAGCTCCTCCCCCACCAGAATGTTCTCCAAGGTCATGCTGTGAGACTCCTGCCTTAAAGTCAGAATCATCCTGCACAAGGGTTGTATACCCTGAGTCTTTCTCTTTTTCTTGTGTGTAGAAGAGCTAATTCTTATCGATGCAAAGCATGGAAATAGGAGGTTGTGTTGCTGAATTCCTTTGCTGATTCAGATCAAGGAGGAGGGATGGTAGGGCTGTGAGGAGGAGGAGCAGAGGTTATGATCAAGTGTGCTGCTCACTGAGCAGACCTGGAGATTGGGAGCAAAACTGTGACAACTGTTGAGGCTTGAAGATTCTCCAGTGAAAGACCTTTGTCCAGAAAAGAAAAGAATACAATTCTAGTTTTTAGGTAGGGACTGGTAGTATGAGTCTATGAATAGTTCTTGACTTGGCATATTATGGATCCTGAGTTTTGACAGAACCAAAAGGAAACCAATAACTTGGGTGATTTTCAGTTGCCTCATTTCTTTCTTTATGAGAATTGGTACTCCACAGTTGGAGTCTTTTTTATAATATTAATTATAACTTTAGTCTGGTAAGATGGCTCAGTGTTTAAATGCACAAGGCATGCAAGCCTGATGACTTGAGTTCCATCCTCAGAATCCACATAAAGATGGAAGTAGAGAATCAACTCCTATAAGTTGTCTCTGATTGCTGCATATGAGCTATGGAACTTGCCCTCTCCCAAAATACATTCACAAAATAATAAAATATTTTCCTAAATTATAAGTTTGAGGAATATAATATTGACTGATAATTATCTTAATACAATACCTCTACATTCTTTTCTGAAAAGGAGTGTTAAATGTAAGAACCAACTTTGACCAAATTGAAGTTCCTGTCTTCAATACCTATGAAGAATTTTATAAGACAGTTATTCAGGTAAGAGTGCTTTTGTTTGTTGGTTACTTTACATGTGAATCACATACAATACAAGATGCACTACAGCACTTTTCTTTTTATTCTTTTTCTTTTTCTTTTTTTCTTTTTTTTTTTTTGGTTTTTCGAGACAGGGTTTCTCTGTGTAGCTTTGTGCCTTTCCTGGAACTCACTCTGTAACAAAGGCTGGCCTCAAATTCACAGAGATCACCTGCCTCTGCCTCCTGAGTGCTGGGATTAAAGGCGTGTGCCACCACCGCCCGGCTAGGCCTCTCCTCTTTAATACTTTACCACCTCTCCCATTGTACATTGAGGACCAAGCTTCCAGTACATGAATGCCTGGAGGACTGACCATATCCAAACCATACCAGATTGCTTCCAACTTTTGGCCATTGTGAATAATGCCGCTTAGAATGTGGATGAACACAGCCCTTTGAGGCTCTGCTTTCAACTCTTTCTTCTGTTTATCCAGAAGTAGAAACACTGGAGTCTATGGTGTCCTCTAATATTTTGAGGACTGGCCATACAGTTTTCTACAGCTTCTTCATTTTAACCTCTCAGTGACAATACACAGGGATTCACATTTCTTCACGATCCTCTCAAAGCTTGTAGTTAGAGTCTTGTCTTCAGTTCTAGTCCTTTTCCATTTGTGTTTGCTCTGTATTTTGTTACTGGGCTTGGGTACGTGGGCCTTGAGCATCTGGCAAGTACTCTACCAACATAACCACATGCCCAAGCTCTCCAGTTGTGTTTTACCATGCAGTTTAACCTCTACACTGATGTTTTCTTTCCCTTTATGCTGAAGTTAGAACCCAGGGCCCCAATACATGCTAAGGAAGTGTTTTGCCACTGAACTATAATCTCAGCTCCTGAATTGATATTTTTATGATAATTTCATTAGAAAACCTTTTGCTTATGTTTCATATCTCTGATCAGTTTAGTGTCTTGAGTTCACTCAAATTTTTTAAAGCCCTTGTCATGTGTGTTCCAATATTCAGCACTCTTTTTGTGTCTTAAAACTCCAATTTTATAAATCTCATCCTGCATTTTACTGTTTCTATACACTCTTCATTTATAATAGATTGCCCTTCCCTGTGTTTGCTATTTTGTTTTTACCATGAGATCCTTTATTTGTAACTATCTGTCTGCATGAATTCTGTGAGCCTGTTTCTTAAAATAAACATTTTATTGCAGAACAGGGCTAAGAACTGCTTTGTATGATATATTGAATTGGAGTTTGAAGACTATACATGCATTGTCTGTATTGTATGTAGCTCTATTAAAGTGAATGTGGACATCTGATTTGTGCTTCCTAAGGGAGCCTATATTTAGTTGTCCTCTTCTTAGAATTGAAACTGAGGCAGGCACACACATGTCCACATCTCCTTTGTACAATCTTTTGGAATTTCTCATGCTCTAGATAACACCTTTTGGGAAACCTGGCTTTATACCATGGTTTCTGACTTCTTGTACTATCTGTTAACATATCTTTGCTTTATTCCCAAGCTCTAAGTCATCTGTGATGGACAGGTTTCCCAAGTCTCTAACATTCCTTTATGTCGTAGTGCCTACATTCACAGTAGTCTGTGATATGTTGTTTCCCTTACTTTACTATGAGCTTGGTCCTACTATTGAAAGCAAGTTCATTATTTTATTAACATACATTAATTGCATGTAATAATTTCACTATGACATTTTTATACATTTATACAATGTATTTTGATCAAATTTGCATCCCATTGCCCCATGTTGTCCCTTCCCCTTCTCGCAGACCCCTTTCTACCTCCCACCTACTCTACCCTTCTACTATCATAACTTGGAGGAAAAGGATTTCATGACACCACACCTATCCCTGAGAATTAATAGTAAACAGTAGATAAGGGAGAGCAGATCATGAGTCCTCAGCTCTTCCTAAGGGTCTCTAGGTAATTAATGGTTGCTAATGGAACAAGAGACATTTTTTTCTAGCTGTAGCCACTGGAAATGTACTAAAACACCTATATGGAACCCCTCACCCATGCTCCTATAAGCAGCCCTAATGAAATTTATAGAATCAAGCATGAAAACATTTTATAGGCTAAAAAATCATTTTAAATGTTATTTACAAGGAAGTATTTGTCTGCATATTATATCCATTATACAGAAGAAAAGGGATGGCAGTAATCATCTTTATAAGTAGATAACAAGACTAAGCACAAATGAAAGTGCCTTTAAAAATTCTTGGTATTTAAAATTAAATATACTTGAAGTGTGCCAATCTAGACACAGAATTTAATCTTCTTAGCTTGTGCTGGAGAGTTTAGTGTTTGTTGGTTGTACATTGAAATTTGTTTGTCTAAGTGACACATCATTTGATAAATATCTCATGCTTAAGGTTAAGTAGATTCTGTGTAGGTGGCAGAATAACAGATTTTTTAATTATGTGTCCACTTTATTGATATGTAAGTAATACACATCTTCAGTATTCTGTTAAAATTATTTATAAACTTATAAATAAAGCTATCATTTTATAATTGTTACACTATTTGATTATGTTATTATTCTCTTTACTAGTCATTTGAAAACATTTCAATTGTACTGAACATACATGGAAAAGTTGTTTTTATATCGCAGAATGTGTTACCTGTTCTTGGCCATCGACCAGTAAGTGTTTCCAGCTTTTGGGGAAAAGGGTCGTTCTGGTTTGCTGTTTGTGGGGTATTTCATTTTTGCTTCATATAACTCATTCATATCCAACTATGCCCATTTCATTATGGCATCTATCGTAGGTCTAATTTTTCTGTATCTTAATTTCTCATTTAATTTATTTTAAAAATCTTAGATATATTTCTTTATTTTTATGTGTATAAACATTTTGTCTGAATGTATGTCTGTGCACCAAATCTATGCCTGGTTGCTGTGGAGGACAGAAGAGGGCATTGGTGCCTTAGAATTCTAATCTCAGACAGTTGTGAGCTGTTATGTGGGTTCCAGGAACTGAATCCAGGGCCTATGCAAGAGTAACAAGTGCTTTTAATAGCCAATCTATCTCTCCTACCTACCTCCCTTTCTGTAAAATATATGATAACTACTAAGTAGTTATACATACTATTAATGTTTTAAGGTTTATTTTTAATTTTTAAATATTTTTTTAGCTACTGCTAACTGTTTACTAATTCTCAGGGAGAGAGGTAAGGTCTCATGAGTTCCTCCCCTTAGCTACTGTTAACTATCTGTAAACCATCAGGGAGGAACAGGGATAAATTAGTTTGGGTATTTGAATTGTATTTTTATAAATGAACCAATGAAAACATTTTTAATGAAAAAAAATAAGTATTTCTTTATGGTACTGGGGATTGAGCTTTCCCCACCAAAATGAACAAGGCCAGATTACAATGTAGAGAGGGCTTTGGACCCAAGTGTGAGGAAGGTACAAAAGAGAAAGGATTCACATTGAAGAGTGAGAAAGTATGGGGGTTTCCCATCCACATTCAGTTTCTTGGACACCATGGACAAAGAGCTGAGATTTTTCCAGGCACATAGCACAGAGGGAAAGAACACATGGTGATGATTACAACATCGGTTGTCAATGAGATGGCTAGGGAAGACTTCAACTGTTTGAGAGAAACGATGTACAGAAAAACTGTATCCAGAATAGATTGTAGCAAGGAATAACTGTTGGAGGGTAATGAAAACTGACTGAAGCACAGTACCTATAGCCATAAATGGTCAAGGGTAGAGCTAAATTCATTGGTGGTAAGGAGACAGGACAGACTAATAGTATTAATGTAGAAAACAAAATCTGTTCTCTCTCTTTCTCTCCAGGAAGATATTATAGGGAAGACTTTATTAAATATTCTTCTTGACAAGGAAAAAGAAGAAATATCTGAGAAGATCATTCTTAAGCTTCCTTTGGCACAGTCAGGTATGTTCATATGGTTTTATTTTGTTTTAATTTAATTTTGAGGTTTTGAGTGACAAGTAACACTCAGCTGAATAATTTCTTGCTCTCTTAACACTTAGTAATTTTTTGAAAAAATATTAGTCACTGTACCTGCTGATCATATATTCATTTAAGTTTATAGCTTAGAGATTCAAACACCTCCTTTCTAACATTTAAAAAAATTCTCTCCTGTGGGGGAGTGGGGAGGAGCTCATGCGCCCTCACCCTCAGATGAGGAGCTAGTGACAGTTGATGTATACTTGGAGAGGTAAGTGGGTTTTCTTCCAGGATATGGCCTCTGGCAGGCTGATCATGATCTAGTACAGTGGTTCTCAATCTTCCTAATTCTGTGACCCTTTAATACAGTTGCTCATGTCATGGTGACCCCAACTATAAAATTATTTTCATTGCTACTTCATAACTCTAATTTTGCTACTGTTATGAATTGTATTATAAATGTCTGTGTTTTCTGATAGTGTTAGATGACCCCTGTGAAAGGGTCATTGGTCCCCCAAAGGAGTTGCAGCCCACGTGTTAAGGATCACTTCTCTAGTGAATGTTTGCATTCAGAAGTGTATGGGCAGCACAAATTGGAATTGTGTGGTTTTTTTGGGCACAAAGTTGGGAAGGAATTAGTGGGGACGTGGAGCTGGATCTAGTAGAAGCTGGTAGGAGTGGGACATGAACATGATCAAGATATAGCACATGCATATATGAAATTCTCAAAGAACTAATAAAAAAATCTTTATTGAAAAGTCAACCCCAACCCTGTCTTTTTCTTTAACCTAACCCTAATTACTGCAGTATTTTTCTAATTATAGTAGTGTTATATAAATTTCAGTGTATTATATTCTGGGTGATACTGTATTCTACAGATGATAGCCCTATGAGTACCATCATTCATGGAAAGAAAATTGTGTTCTTTAAAATGTTGTCTTGAGCTGGGTGTGGTGCAGCACACCTTTAATCCCAGTACTTAGGAGGCAGAAGCAGTTGGATCTCTGTGAGTTCAAGGGCAGCCTGGTCTACAGAGAGAATTTGAGGAGAGCCAGGGCTAGATGGAGAATCCCTCCCCCAACAAAAAAAAAATGTTGTTTTGACTAAAGAAGACTTTCATTGACTGAAATAATCCCTCTGACTATAGAACTTTATTTGTTTCTTGCTCTCTTTAGTTGGAAACCTTATTGAATTCTGCTGCTATGTAAGGAAAGGAAATGCCGGCCAGGATGCTCTGGATACAAATGGTTACAGGGACATGTACGAAGGCAGGGACACATATGAGTATGTAAAATTCATCTTGTACCTGCAGGATTCTTATGATGGTAAGCAATCCAGCCGCAGCCCATGATTTTTAAATGATGTTCAGGAGTGGTGTATTCCTAATTGCTAGCATACATGTTCTTATATTATTAGCATTTACAAAATCTTTGATACTCCTACACTGACAATTTTTAACTACACCTATTAGGCATTAAAAAATAATAGTAAAATTTATAAGTTGGAGTCATAGAGAAATATGGTAGATTAGATTAATAAAGAATGGCTGTCTCCTCTTACAAAACAAAATAAAATTTAAAACCTATTCCTAAAATTTTAATGTACTGCCAAGCTTAAAGGGAACACCATGAGAGGAGGGGACTAGACCTGCCTGGACTGAGTCCACCAGGTTTATCTCAATCCTCGGGGCAGTCTTTTCCCTGGAGGAGATGGAAATGGGGGGTGGGCCAGAGGGAGGGGGCGGGGCGGCAGGGGCTAGAATGGGGGAATCTATGGCTGATATGTAAAGTTGAATTATGTTGTAAAATAAAATAAAATAAAATAAATTCAAAAAAAAGGGAACGCCATGAATACCCAAACTTACAAATGGATTTTGTAGTTTATAAATCATACCACAGATTTGATTAACTGGGGTCTAAATTTCTAACATCGTATCAAAGACAAATATATAAAATATAAACACTAAATTTCTGTACACTAATATAGGAAAAGCAGTTTGTGAATTATGTAATGTGTACTATGAGGCCTGGTGTATCACTTTTGAGATTTAAGGAAGCACAAGCTGATAAATAAACATATGTAATTAAAATTAACTGCTTTGGAGCCATAAAACATTTAACATAATCAGAAGCAAGCTATACTTTATGCTTTAGGTACCCAAATGCTTGTTAAGACATTTCTCATGTTTCTTGGAAGTTAAAGTTAAAATATCTTTAAAATAATACTAGGATAGATGCATGTACATTTAGACTTACACACACACACACACACACACACACACACACACACACACACCGTGTTTCTTTTAAAGACTACCACAACAATACATAGGTCAACAGCAAAAGATTGACATTAGCACAAATTCACATTAAATTATCTGTATGAGTGTCTCATATTTTGGTGGTGACCATCTTGGGAGCTGGGTTGAAATGGAAGGAAGACAAGGAAAATCCCATGGCTCAGAATATTGAAAAATGCCAATAGGATGATAAATAGCAGTGTGATGTGGTATTTGTCTTCATCCTTGCTTATCTTGTATATCTTTTCATTTAATTGCCATTGTGTCTATCACCCTTAGAGGCATTTGTATTTTTTGGAAACTATGGTCCAAATAGCAGAAACATTTGGTCATCAACTCCAAGGCTGTTATGGGAACAACAGTACTATCTTGTGGGAACCATTTCAGTTCTTCGTACAAAGGCTGACTCAGTGAGTATGATGTCTGTTTCTCCCACTTTGAAGGGCATATCATTTTCACTTTCAGCCTCTGGACATCATTGCACAAACATTCAATACTCAGTAAAGAAAGAACAACTTGTATGTTTCTGTTAGTAAGTGAATTTCCATGTAACAGCAGCTCTGATTTTTCTCTTAGATAGTTTTTTTTAATCTCTCAAAGGAAAAATGAGTTTTTAGAATCCAAGTGATAGGTTGAAATTACTTTAGTTTATTCTTTCAATAACATGGGACACTTTTCATGTCCCAGATGTTGTGGTAAATGCCAGGCAAATACCTAGAGGCAGACAATCAACAAAGCATTGATGAAAAATGTCATAGGGACTCATTGCATGAGCTGGCTGTATGAAACCTGGGGCTTATGCAGGGTCGCTTGGCTCGGCCTGGGAGGAGGGGACTGGCCCTGCCTGGACTGAGTCTACCAGGTTGATCTCAGTCCTCAGGGGAGGCTTTGCCCTGGAGGGGCTGGGAATGGGGGGTGAGCTGGGGGGAAGGGGAGGGGGGCGGGAGGCTGGAGGGGGGAGAACAAGGGAATCCGTGGCTGATATGTGGAACTGAATGGTATGGTAAAATAAAATTAAAAAAAAAGAAAAAGAAAAATGTCATAGGGATGAGAGTTGGTAGGGTATCTCTGGTGATTTGTGTTTGGAGTACAGGATGCCAAGAATGATAAAAAAAGGCAATCTGTGCAGAGAGTGCCTTGATTCCACTTTGGAGAGTTTGAAGGAAAAAAAATTGGTTATGTGACTCAAATAAGGGGAAAATGGTAAGGGGATAGTGGAGGCAGGCAGGGGACAGATTGTACAGAACTTCAATATCTGTACTAATGCATATGGAATTTATGCTAAATACACTAGAATGCAGAGGGGTAGTATGATATGGACTGAAATCACCAGGCTGCTTTATAGGTGAATCATGAAGCATAAAGAAACAAGAATGGAGCTAACCAAATGTGGATGGCAGTTCTGGACTGATTGTAGTCATGGGGGAGTAAATT
>CABHPP010107457.1:4226-16081 GCA_902168425.1 Peromyscus attwateri
AAAGAAAGAAAGAAAGAAAGAAAGAAAGAAAGAAAGAAAGAAAGAAAGAAAGAAAAAGAAAAAAAGCACAGTCAGCACTAGTACAATAATAACCCAGTCCCTGGGACCAACTTCTATCTTAGGACTTTCAACTACAGGTTTCTATTGCTGTGAAGAGACACCATGACCATGGCAAATCTTATAAAGGAAAACATGTAATTGGGGCTGGCTTATAATTTCAGTGGTTTAGTCCATTATCATCATGTCAGGAAATATGGCAGTGTGCAGGCAAACATGGTGCTAGAGAAGGAGCTGAGAATTCTATTTCTGGATGTGAAGGCAGTAGTAAAGACCTGTGTCCCACCTGGGCAGAGCTTGAACTCAAAGCCTGCCCCCACAGTGACACATGCCCTCCAACAAGGCCACACATACTCCAACAAGGCCATACTTCCTAATAGTGCCACTCCCTGTGGGCTAAGCATTCAAACACATGAGTCTATAGAGACAAGACCTATTCAAACCACTAAAGTGTATTTGAGGGGAGAAAATGTGGGCATGAGTACAAGTGTCCACAGAAACATCACATCCTAGGTGCTGGAGTTATCAGTGGGATGGTTGTGAGCTGTCTAGCATGGCTACAGAAAACCATACCGCAGTTCTTTGTAAGATAACTATATACTTAATCACTGATTCATCTCTCCAACCACTATACTTTTTAAATTTATGTATATGTGAGTGTGTTTGTCTATGTATCTGTTACATGTGTAGTAGGACTGTGAAGGTCAGAAGACAGTATCAAATCCCTTGGAGCTATAATTACAGAGGGTTATAAGCTCTTCCACATGGATGTTAGAGACTGAACTCAGGTCCTGTGGAAGAACAGCAAGTGCTTTTCATTGCTGAACTTTCCTTCCAGCCTTGTTGAGTAATAAAATGAAAAATATATACAAGTACTTATATAAGGTGTTAAGGAATTAGTAACCTGCCAATTGATATACTGGTGTATTATTATTACTGTTACAATTTTGACTGTCATTCTTATTGAAACCCATATCAAGAGATGGTAAAGAAAACTTCCCAACACTAAAATGAATACTAAAGTTCAAAGGTATGTCTAGAATAAATTTCAAAGTTCTAATACTTGCTTCCTAGTCTTTGTGGGCTTTTCAGACTTTGTGGGCCTTTCTATATCCTTAATGCTTCAAGATTTGTATCACTTGTTTTCAGGAGACATTAGTGAAACTTTGTGGGGAGACTTTCTTTATGATTTATATAAAGGTCTTGTAAAGGGGCTTCCTAGAATATCCCTACTAACAATAATGAACTATATGAAAATATTGTATGCATTGCAATATGTAATTTGCATATTAATCCTTAATGTGTTTCTATCTTTAGCTATAGGGGGTGAGTAATGTGAGACATGGGCTACATCAATAATTTATTGATGAGTAAAATATTACTCTAAGGGCTGGAAAGATAGCTCAGCCATTAAGGGCACTTGATTCTCTTGCACAAGACCTGAGTTCTGATCCCAATGCTCAAACAGTGGCTCACAGCCATCTGTAACATCAGTTCTAGAGGATTCAGTGCCCTCTTCTGTATTCCACAGGCCCCAAGGACTTGGCATGTGATACACAGACATACATTCAGGCAAAACACTCTTACATATAAAACAAAAATGCATAAATATTGAGAGAAAGAGAAAAAGGAGAGACCAGGGAAGGAGAGAGAAAGAAGCTATTCTTAAATTTAAGTGAATGGGCTTTTCTCTACTCCATAAAACAACAGCTAGGGCAGCCTGAGTCAGAGCTGGGGATCCTCCCTCAAGATAGTGCACTGACTAGGTGGCAGGTTGATGATGGCTCCTGGTAATGAACGCAGGCAAAATCATAGGACTGCATTTCTTTTCAGCTGCTTGTTTGTACTTCCTTGCTTTGTTGTGACCTCAAAGGAGTCAGACTTCTCTCAAGGTGCTTAGAGGGTCCTGAAATAGCCAGGCAGAAACTGTGGCCTTAGTGACCTATCTTGAAGAGTTACATAGCATCAGTTCTGTTATTGTCTTAAGCCATCTCAGATTTATAAAAAAGAAACAAAGATTATCTCTCTCTATAGAGTTAAGGTGAACCTCATAAATAGATTATATGGGTGTGGCTAACATGCAAACAGGTGTTCTCATGAAAAAGTCACTTTTGCCCTGTTTGATATAATATTCATACTAAATAAATACTTGTCGATTGAGTGAATAAATTCAATGTACAAAAACAGATAAGTAAATCAATGTCATTATCCTAATCTCTGCCTTTTCTAACATTGATTTGTGGTATCCAGCTTGACTCCTGGCTTGGTTGTTTTTCTTTTACTCTTTAATCTGCACATTTACTTTTGTATGCTTACAGCGAATATCAGAGTTTTAAACTCCTCTAGGGACTAAGGAAATGATTACAAAGAAAGATTTGCCATGCTTTTGAGAATAGTAATTTAAACAAATGAGGTGGAATTTGATTGTAGAGACTTATCAAGTCATCAAAGAATATTGTAAGAGAGGAAAATAGTTCTGAAAGAAGGAAATAATTGAAGATGAACCAGTATAGTTGGGATAAAAGACGTAATAGAATGACAAGTGATCATGAAGCTTCTAGGGGAACAGCAGCCAAAAGGAACATCGGCAGAAGGATGTTTAATTAATGAACACTAGCCAAAGAGGGTGCTCTGAAAAGATTAGAGATAGCAATTGAGGCTGTGCCTCCTGGGAGATACTGGATGACTGAAGTGCTTCTGTGTGTGCTGTGATTAAAATAATCAGCAAGAATGTTGAACATTAAGTCATGAATTTAAAAGATTCAATGCCCCTATGTAAAAACATCCAGCTATCATTTCTGATTCATCTGTGAGTGGTGGAAGAAGCGATCTCAGTAGAATGATTCTTTTCATCACTTTTCCATTGTAACTTTAGCTATCCATACCCAACTGTGACTTTAGCTGCGTTTTTATTACTATGAAATGTATCAGAAACACAATTATAGCTTGAACAATTATGATATGTCACAGACTGTATACTACTCTTCTGCATTGTCTGGTGTTGTTTTTAAATAGGTTCATGACATTTATTTATTTGGGGATGTATTAAGATCAGAGGGTGATATGCTAGTCTGTTTTCTCCTTCAATCACCTGGGTCCCAGATACAGAACTTATGTCTTCAGGCTTAATAGCAAATGCTTTTACCTGCTGAGCCATCTCAATGGCCATTCTATTTATGTATTTATCTATTTACTTACTTACTTTTGAGACAGACTTCCCCTATATAGCCCTGGGTAGCCTGGAACTCACAATATAGAGCAGGGTAACTGAGAATTAACAGAGATCTGCCTGCCTCCACTTCCCATGTACTGAGATGAAAGGGATGTGCCAGGACACCCAGGTCCCTATTTTTTATTTTAACAAACAAAGAAACTATTTTATTCTTAGTAAGTAGAAACATGACCATACAACTTCAGAAAAGAAAGGAAGACAACTATAACTGATCATATTGATGAGTGATCATACTGATCATATTGTTCAAATTGATCATATTGGTTATTGTACCCAGAGCAATTATCTCTTAGAATCTTCTGGAATAATTTGTATTTACCAGACTATGAAGTTAAAGACTAAAGATTTGGCTTTCTTTATTTTTAGTCTTCCTTTTTACTTTTTTTTTTTGTATGAAGGGTCACATGTGCAATACTTAGCTGTCAGTTCTGAGTTCCACAGTAAACTCTAGCATAGTCAGTCATCACTGTACCCTCTGCCTGATCCCTTCTGCAGCTGTCACTGGGGATGACCGATAACTGCATTCTTGGTCTTTTTCTTAGCTCACTGGACCACAATAAACAAATGATATAGATGGTTGGATATGAGGGAAAATTTGCTTACTGAGATGGAATTATCCTCCTTTGCATATTGCTAGCATAAGATTTGGGAAATTGTAATGTTATTGCCGCCTTTAAGAAAATACTGACAACAGTCTTGATTTAGTTTCAGATTCTCTGTAAAGAATTTAAATAGAATGTGACCCATATGCAAAGGCTCAGTAGTCAACCATCTTGTGTGTTCTAAATCATATTTGAGTTGATGCTGCTTGTTCAGTCAAAAACTGGCTTATGCTCAGGTATTTTCATATGCATTTTAATTGTGAAGAAAATTGTGAATTACCTGATGTCATTTGAATTTTCAGGCTGAGACATCTAAAGCTAGATGAGTGTGGCCTCGATAACTGATAATATTCAGAGTGTGGGTGGTGATTCCTAATACAGCCAATACTTATTGCAGATGAAAGTGTGAATAGCAATACTCTAGTTAGCTCTTCAAAATGGTTGATATCCAGACTAGAAAGTCACAGGAATGTGTGTTAGAGCACTTTCCCAGCATGTTCAACCTGTAGTAGTATACACACACATACATCCACCAACCAAGAGAGGAATAAATAAGAATTAAAAGAAGGAATGAAGGAAGAAGAAAGAAAGAAAGGAGGAGTAACGAAGAAAGGAGAGAAAGAAGGGAGGGAGGGAGGGAGGGAGGGAGGGAGGGAGGGATGGAGGGAGGGAGGAAAAGAAAAGAAATAACAAAACAGACAAACTTCTGTCACAGTGAGACCAAATAATAATTGTACTGTTGGTTTGTGAAGGTGATCATGTACAAGGGAAACATACTTGGGTGGCAAAAGTGACCACAAGTGAGACACTGAACTCTTGATTTAAGTAAGCCTTTCCTGTGTTCTCCATGCCTGTTTCATCTTTGCCATAGTTCTACCCTGTACCTATAATGTCTTGTTTTTTCTTACATCAATAAATTATATGTAGGAACTCTTTGGTGTCAAAACCATGTATAATTTGTCACACACACACACACACCTGTCCCTAAATCCCTGGGACCATATCCAGGGCTTCGCATACAGTAGGATCTTTAGTAGTTTTCAGTAAAGGGTTAGGTACTTTCATTGAGTGAGAACAACACTGGAATCATCCCCAATCTTGAGATCTAGGTCTGTGATTTAAAGGCAAGTCACAAACATCTCTCTCTCTCTCTCTCTCTCTCTCTCTCTCTCTCTCTCTCTCTCTCTCTCTCCCCCCTTTCTCTTTCTGTCTCCCTCTCTTTCTCTCTCCAGTATAGGATTTCTATCTGTTCTTTTAACTTTCTTTTGACATGTGTCCATCCTGTGTATTTTGTGTATTTTATGTTCTCTGTGTGTTTTGGTGTGGGTGTGTGTATGCATGTTTCTTTTTGGGCATTTCTGCATCTGTGTATGGGGGCCAAAGAAAAACCTCAGATGTCATTCCTCAGAAGCTGTCCACCTTGATTATTTGAGACAGAATTTCTCTTGAGCATGAGATTTCATAAAGTAGGCTAAGGTAGCTGGCCAGTGAGGTCCAGAGATCTTCCTGTCTCCTTCTCCCAAGCTCTGAGAATATGGATGACCATACCAAGGTTTTACATTTTTAACTTGGTCCAAGGAAAGAAACTCAGGTCTTCATGCTCATGCAGCAATCATTTTACCTACTGAGTAATCTCCCTAGTTCTTCCTGAGGATTCTCAACTCTTCAAAGCGTCTTGCGTACTTCCAAACCCTCCAGAGAGTCATGTAGTACAAAAGTACTCCTGCATAATATAGAAAAAATAATGATGAATAAAATCTACCAAACCCTGTCATCCTTTGGTTGGTAGCCTGCATACCCACCATAAGGAAGAAATGTTAGGCCAAATAAGGTTTCCAGTGAAAAATAATGAAAATGACCATATATGTTGGTGGGTTTGTCTCCACCCTCTTATATATGACTTATATCTATCTTGGCACTTTACTCAGGGAGGATCATCGAGAATGATCTCTTGCACTCACTCAGTCATGCTGAGCTGTAGGGAGGTACAGGATGGATCAGGTGGGACTTGATGAAGTTAGAACTTGTTGGCTTTTTGGATTTGTAGTAGTACTTGTGGTTTGGTCATTTGCTTGAATTCTTGGTTTCTTAGTTTCTTCCCTTATGAAATATCATTATATATTTGCTAAAATAAAATCATTCTTGTAGCATGTGAACATATATGTAGATCTTCCTACAAGGAAAATATTTACAATGACATGTAAAGCTAAATGTAACCCTCACAAATAGTGATGTATAGCCCCAGATCTCCCCCAAACCTTCATAGTATATTGTAATACTCTAAACTTCTCTGTGACTATATAGAAAATCTCAGTGAGATCCAGCTTTAATAAAAGCTCAGCAATAGTATCCAAATCACAGGCTCTTGTTTCCCATAATGTGATCTTACTTGTTCCAAGCAGCATTTTATGGAAACATACCAATGTGTTTATTACCTCTCTGGACTTCCTAAAAGAGCACTTTAAAAATATCTCTTTTCTCAATCTCCATAACACCAGAGAAGGTGAGGCTCTCACAAGCTTAACAGGAGAAATAGATCAGAAGCTTTTCTTTCTTTCTTTCTTTCTTTTTTTTTTTTGTCTAAATAAAGAACTTATTTTCATGGTGCCTGGTCTGTCTGACCTAAATTGCAGTAATTCAGTATGTGTGAAATTACCTTTTCTAGGACAAGAAGATCATAGCAAAAAAGACAGAGAAAAATGGCAAGAGGAAAGACAAAAGAACACACATTGTAGGCAGGGGTTCAGAGAGCCAGAAAAAGAGCCTGAGACTAACAAGACGCTAACTAGTTATGACAGAGTGAAGCTAGGAATGGAAACCACTAACAAGAACTAGCAATTATCTCCAGTAGGCTTCCATGTTAAAGGGGGTCAGAAGGTCTTTTGAGAACTAAAATAAAATGATGTTGCGAACAGGAATGGCAACTAATTGAGCTCTCTATTCCTGGGACTTGTTTTTATTAAACTTTTTTTTAAATCACTTTCCAATTCATGATGGTAGTCTTACAGATTTATTTCTGTAATTAAATGAATTGTTATTTACCAGCAGAAATAAAGCTGGCAGGAAAAGATACAAAATCAGTAAAATAGCTCAGACCTTATGAATTATTAGTAAGAACTGATGAATAGGATCATTATTTCTTTTTCTACAGGTTCTTGAATTGTGTCTTTGGTCTGAACACTGGCCTCAGATAAGAAAAAGTCAGTTACCAGCAATTCATGACATCCTTTCTGCTGCTTCTGCTTTATTCTGCTCCTCCTCCTCCCTCTCCCTCTTCTCCTCCTCTTCCATTTCCTTCCATGCTTCCTCTTTTACCTCCTCTGCCTTCTTCTGGTTCTATGTCTCTTTTTTTTTCTTTTTCTTGTAATCAGTCATTTTTTAAAAAGTGACTAAATGACCAACCAGATGGCTCAGCAGGTACAAGCACTTCCTGCTAACCCAACAAGGTAGATAGAGAGAACTTACCCTGCAAGTCACCCTTAGATTTTCACATGTGTGCTGTGTTACATGTGTGTCACACACTCATGAAATGCAATAAAAGTTAGTATTGCTAAAGATAGTGTCTTCATAGTGCTGTTGGTCTGCATTTGAGCAATGTGAGTTACAGTCATAATATTATTATTCTTCAGTGTTACACTGTGGGTTGGATTTGTAAACTGGAGTTTTCAGTGTGGGAGCATCCAGTGTGGTATCAGAGCTCCACATGTGAGGGGTAGGTGGTGTGTGCACAAAGCAGGTTCTGCATGAGTCAGTCTGACACAGTGTTGGCAACTTTTGCATAGTGAGGCAACTTTGAGATGATAATCATGCTGACTGTACGGACAGCCTCCAGAAGGATCTCTAAACAGGATGAAAAATCCCACTTAAAAAAAAGTGGAAAAGGAAATAAAAGCAGAAATGTTGGATCCTGCATCCATATTGTGTTTCTTCCACCCTGTCCAAATATGACATACCTTTTTGGTTAATTTGTTCAAATAATTCTCATCGAATCTACCAATTTTGACCAAACTTACTTAAGGGGTGGAAGATAGAGAGCATATAATTTTCAGTTTGAGGCATCTGTTAAATTTCTCACAGGTTATATCTATTTGATCCTATAGAATCAGATGTTTTAATTATTCTTTTATTCTTTTCATAATACCTGTAAAGTGGTGAGAGTTATCATTTTAATTTAGGCTTTATGTAGAAAGAAGTGTGAAGACAAGAATATACAATTTAAGTAATTAATTTGTTAACATGGTCTCCCTAACAGTAAGGATGGAAATGGTTCTTCTGTTCTAGCAAACATCCCCAACTATCAGTAGCTCAGAGAATCGATGTCTTTCCCTTACCATAATGTCTGTCATCATTAGTCTCTGTTTCCTATCGTCTTTATTCAGCGTTACAGGTTATTAATTTCTCATCCTTTGGAATATCACTGTCACCTTGGAAGAAGAAGGGAAGGCACAGAATGGTGCTTTAGCCACTCATTAAGATTCCATATTGCATGATATAGCCCTGAGCAAGTTATCTGGGATCCCAGGAGGTGGTCCAGCCACAAGATAACACAAGTGCAATTCAATCCCACCTTCAAGATAGAGGGCTGGGATGAACAGGACCAGGACTAAGAAGGTGTATAAACAACCCCAATTGCCACCTCAGCCAGAGACCCATGTTTCCTGAATTAACCATGTCACTCAAAACTGTGCATGGTGTTGACCTTTTGCAATCCCACACTGTGTCATTTTTTTTCCAACAAACACCACTGAATCACAAGAAATGTTTTCAGAAATTAACATTATTACTAGAAAAATTTACAGAATATTTTGCCCATCTTCTCATTTGACAGAACAGAGGAGGAATTGTGACCTAATTATGCACAGCTGTTTAATTGCATAAATGGAGTTAATGTCCAAGGTGACTATCAATCAGAATCTCGTTGGTTAAAATCGCATGGTGTCCATTAGTATGCTGTAGCAATGACTGCAGTTCTGTAATGATTTCTATAGGAATTTGTTTCATTTCTACATTAACAAAACAGAATTTTCAACATTACTTTTCAATAGTGTATTGAGCATGTTCATATTCAAATACAAACTCTGTAATAAAAGTACGTAGGAGAGGTATATTTCATTAACACTGATGCTCCCAGCACCATGAATGATATCCAGTGCACTGAAAGTATCTCAACAATATTTGTGAGTTAGAAAAATTAGACAGTAGTAGTTAGGAGTGATTGCTATTCTTGCAGAAGACATAGGTTTGGTCTCAAGCACCCATAGGGGTTTATCCCAACTGCTGACATAGGACACCCTCTTCAGGACTCCACAGGCACCTGCGTATGTGTGTGCATACTCATACATGAATATGCATACATAAAACAAAATTAATCTTTCAACATGTCTTAGATTTCTTTGTTTCTTTGTTTGGCTTTTTGCTGCCTATTCATTTATCTTGCTAGGTAGTGAGCTCAAAAGAATTCTATCTGATTCATTAATGTAGAATGTGGTCTTATGAAAGAGGCCTGGGCAGTGGCACATACTTCAAATTTGTGATGAATGAAAAAAATTAAAAGAATAGTAAGATATCATTAATTTATGCTAAATGTGAGGACCACAAGGGAAATCTGAGTTATATGAAAGGTTAATTTATAAAATGTTTTTCAAATTAATCTGAAGTTATTTTAGTTCATATAAATTATAAGAGTTAACTACACCACTCAAAAGATAAATTTTGCTGAATTAGCTTACATGTGGAAACTTATCTGCCCGTTTTGAAATGGGGTAAAATACTCAATGATCATGTAATATATCTGTTTATCTTGTCTTGGTCATGTTCTGACAGACCTGTTTTAAGTTCCCTTTTAGATGCATTTAAACCATTTAGAGTACTTAACCAGTTTAATCTACAGAAGTATGCAGGTAACCTTGATTTTAATTTATTGCAATCATCTTATTAACATTAATCTTTGAATAGCTTGATTCATGCTTAAGTGTAACATTCTTCAGTATGTATTGCAATTATCATTTCAATATGTCATAGCTTTAAATTACATAAACTGCCCGTTAAATTTTTCATAAATAAACATTCAGAATCTAAGTATAAAGGCTTATGTGCTCAGTTGACCCGAACATAAAAGACTGTGACAGAAGTGAGACTCTAAAGCAAACAATCCCTTCATGCCTTTCCTCCGGGTTCATTTTTCTCAGCAAGTCTTTGACATTCAGCAGATTTGATTTGCAACTTCTGTTTTTCCTGATTATTGTCCCCCCTTCAGAGATGTGTTGGCTTAGTGTTATGCAGCGCTGACATTGTGTGTATATTATAAGGCTGAAGAGAGGAAGTTTAGTTAACATAAATGGAGCTGGAGGGATGGTTCAATATATAAGAGGAATTGCTGTCTTCTAGAGGACCCTAGTTCGACTCCCAGAACCCATGTTGGTCCTCTCATAACCTCCTGTAAATCTGTTTCCAGGAAATCTGATGCTCTCTCTGGCCTGCTTGAGCACCTGCGCATACTTGTACATACTCATACAGATATACACACATATCCATAACTCATGTCTAAATGAAAGAAACCATTCAAATAATCCAATAAAGAGCTGGTGGTGTAGCACAGTGGCAAAGTATTTGCCTAGTGTGAGGGGAGGCATCGGTTTTCAATATTGAGTGATGATGATGATGATGATGACGATAATTGATGGGGCCTCAAGAGATAGCTTAGCAGTTTAAAGCAATTGTTGCTGTTGCAGAAGGCTGAGTTCCATTTGCAGCAACTACACCAGGTGGCTCACAACTGCCTCTAACTCCAAATCCAGGGAAACTAATGTCCTCTCTGTCTTCCATGGACACATAAACTCACATGCACATACCAACAGACAGACACATACCTATACATATAATTTAAAAATAAGAAAAATGAATATTAAAAATGATTAAAAAATAAGTATCTGGTTATCTTGACTTCTGTGGGATTGCTAATAACAAACAGCCCTCCTAACATATAAACCAAAATATAACAAACCCCTCTTTTTCCACCTACTGCGCAGCAGACTCCAGTGTTCTGACATCCTAGATAAGCAAGCTCTGCATTCTAGTAAAGAGCAGTGGAGACTCTTCTGCCTTGTCCCTGAGTACTTCCTAAGACAGTCTAAGTCAGATAGCACAGGAGTGACACCATAGAAGCATTTAATTCTCCATTCATTTTCCTCTCTTATTTCACCTCTCCACAGTCCTCTTCTCTGTCATCTTTGTCATTAATGAAATCTATTTCTGGTTTCTTTACCCTCCTTCTCTCTACTCCTCCAAGATACAACAACAACAACAACAACAACACATATGTGCATGGGCACACACATATGCACTATCTGGATTTACTTTTTAAAATGCGTATTTCTTTGTTACTCCAATAAGGATTCTCATCTTGAGTACATTATGAAACATAACAGACATGTCCCCCTTTTTTTTTTTTTTTTGTTTTTTCGAGACAAGTTTTCTCTTTGTAGTTTTGGTGCCTGTCCAAGATCTCTCTCTATAGACAAAGCTGGCCAAGAACTCACAGAGATCTACCTAGCTCTGCCTCCCAAGTGCTGGGATAAAAGGCATGTGCCACCACCACCTAGTCAGACATATCCTTTTATAAAACAAGAGAGACTATTTCTCACAGGTAATTTTTTTTCCATTTTAATATATTTAGCAATCCAAATTCTGCTCTATGTCAAAATTTGTTCCACACTTGAATTAATTCATTCAGTCAACAAATATTTATTGAGTGACAAAAATGTGCCAGATATTTTCCAAGAGATTCACTTTAAATCAATAATGACTTTCAAATACATTGTCTTAAAAAAAAAAAACTGCTATTCTCAGTCAATATCTACTGCCTTGTGATACCTATCTACAAAAATTATTTATATTTAAATTTATTTTATTTTATTTTACAATATAATTCAACTTTACACATCAGCCATAGATTCCCCCGTTCT
>CABHPP010107458.1:3166-17976 GCA_902168425.1 Peromyscus attwateri
TCCTTCCTTCCTTCCTTCCTTCCTTTTTTCCTTCCTCCCTTCCTTCCATTCTTCCTTCCTTTTTTCTTTCTTTTTTTGAGAAAGAATCTCAGTACATAACCCAGGATGGACAAGAACCCACAACGACATAAAGTGGGGAAAAAAAACAAAACAATCTGACAAATAATTCTGACTTCACGAAGATTAAATTACAATAGGTCTTTGAATGAAGCTGCTAGGGTCCTTGGCAAGTTTTCCTTAGTTATCTCCTCTATGACAGGCTCCAATTGCCCTGATGAGTTTGTCTGACTCTTTTCTCACTTCACCTGTTGGAGAGTGGACCTAGAATAATGTCTTGAGTCTTAGGTTCCTAAGACATAAGCTGAACTGTTTTCTTAATCTATGGCAGCTACTTCCTTGTGAGTAAAAGGAAAAGAAGATTACTACCATCTCCTATTTGGATGTATACAGTTTAAGGTATAGATAGATGTTCATTAGTGAAAGAAATCACATAGCATGGCGATATACAATTCTAAGCATGTCTTACAAAGCAGCTGTCATTTAAAGTTTTTACTTTTGGCTTTCTTTTACCCAAGGTAGCAGACATAATTTACGAAAGCTTAGGGGTCCACTGTGACCTGGGCCTCTTGGGGTCCTGGAACCCTGAAAACTTGACTGGGATGGCAAGGGAATGAAGAACTACAGACACACACCCAGGAAAGCTGAGGTCGGGTGTGGACACTCTGATGGAGTGGAACCAATTATGCAACTGCCTGGAACCTCAGTGAGTTTATTGTGTGCAGCACAGGAGGAGAAACTAGCTAGTCCAGGTGGGAGGTCTCTGTTGGCTAGCCGTCTCAGGCAGTAAACATTCAGGAGGAGGAAGCTGTGGTTGCTAGTTTTTGCACACACTGATCAATAATTCATAAACAGAGTGTATGCTTGCACACACTGTCAGTATTCATTCACACTTGTACCAGAGAAAGGTGGCATCTCTCAGAGCCTCACCTTGGTTGGGAAGGCTTTGCTGTTCCCATAGGTCTGAGGCATTGGGACATCGGCATGGTTGTGCCCATGTCAACAGTATATACTCACTCAAGACTTCATATGCTCTTTGCACGTTCACTCAGGGCTCCCTTGGCTCCCCACAGGAATCAACAGAAGTCATGGAAGGATCATGTGTTACCATGTGATAGTCATAAGAAATGACCACCAGTATAGAGAAACTTACAGTGATACTTTTGACCCTCTTTCCAGGTTGTAATCATGCATTAAATGCTCTCTGTTGTTATACCCTATGTTGTTACAATATTAGTATATTGTTTATAAATAATTTTACTAATTTTAAAAATATGTCCATGGAGAATACCTGGATGCTGAAATGTCCTCTGTCAAAATTCCCTTCATTCAAAATTTCAGGGCATGGGTAGAAGATAGCTAGATTCCTTTCCAGGATGTAACACAAATGGCTTCTAGTGTAGTTACTGGTAGGGTCCCTGTTCTCACCTGGAGCTTCGTGAGCACAGTTTTACTGTAAACACTTATATAGGCATTCTTATTTTCTGAACACCTACCAAAAAGATCCAGTAAGCTCTGTTTGTATCGTTCTAGGGCTGCATTCTCTCTCACTTCCAAACTCTTCTACCTTCTTCCTTCAAGCTAGGTCCAAAGGCCCCAGAACCACACTGTCAGGTTTATCACAACAGTGCTTCCACTCACAATACCAACTTTCTATATTGGTTACCTTCGACAAACTGCCAGAAAGCAACAAAACGTGGAATAGTTATATTAGCTCACTGTTTCAGAGGGATTTCAAGTCTGGTCCTGCAGAAAAGTCGTGGTTGAGTTCATTACTATGAGAGCGTGTAGCAATTTTATTGCATTGTAGCTAACTAGAGAGCAGAGATAGCAGTTTTGAATTAGGAGCTGGGGTGTTAGCTTACAGAGGCCCACACTTAGTGGTCTACCTCTGACAGACAAGACCTCCCTCCCTCTCAAAGGCTCCCAAGAGTTAAAATAGAGTCAAAAGTTGGGGACTGCACATGCAAAGTGAGTTTGTGGGGTATATTTCAGATTCAAATCATAATAATGGTCAGTAATTCTTCAGACTTACTAACTAACAATATTACATGAAATTACCTTCAGTTTATATGTGTATGGCATCTTGGGGTCGTAAATTCATGTTTAAATGTAGGTACCAATGCAAGTTATCTCACTGTGTCTATGCAAAAGTCTCAGAAGGAGCTGGCCATGGTCATTTGTGCCTTTAATCCCAGCACTTGGGAGGCAGAGGCAGGTGGATCTTTGTGAGTTCAAGTTCAGCCTGATCTACACAGTGAGTTTCAGGCCAGACAAGGCTACATTGAAAGAGCTTGTCTCAAAGCAAGCAAGCAAACAAACAGAACAAGCAATCATGGCACAACAATAAGATTCAAAGTCCAAAGTTCTTCTGGTAATAAGCATTGTGGATAAGTTCGTATTATCAGTTTTATCACCACCGGCACTACCAGCACCACCAGCACCAGCACCACCACCACCAGCACCACCACCACTACCACCATCTACCACCACCACCACCAGCACCAGCAGCAGCACCACCACCAGCACCAGCACCAGCACCACCAGCACCATCACCACCACCACCACCACCACCATCACTACCACCAGCACCACCATTGCACTTATGCTGTAGATCTTTGTATTTTAAGAAAGAAAGAAATACAGAAGACTGAGAAAGTAGAGGAAGCTGAGCTCTAGAGGAAAAAATTAAAATAAACCTTGAGAAGAAACTCAGAGAATAGAGTACATATAAAAGAATTAAGATTCCAATAGAATAAAATGTTGGGTTTGAAAATAAGATTAAACAAATGAGTTTTAAAATAAAAGATAAAAGTGTGGATCATTAAAGTTGTAAAACTATAGGTGATTAAAGAATAAGATAAAATGCTTAAGCTCATAAGATAAAAAGTTTAAGTATAAAAATAGATAAAAACTGAGGATTAGTAGGAATTAATCACTAAGTAGGAAAAATTAAGGCATTGAAACTAAAAATAAAGAGGATTAGAGAGAAATATGTTAAGGAGAAATTAGAGAGTTCCTGAAGAAAATAAAGACAGAGAAAACACATCTCTGAGCATATAGGAAATGAGCCTTGTTTGGAATATTCATAAACTGGGGCAGCACCATTCATGAATCAAGAACCGAGGGAAGAGGGGACTATGGGGATGAGTCCTACCCTGGCTAGAAGCACAAAATCTACAGGTAGTCTGCTATGCTTTGTCTGACTTAGCAAAAAGCAAGTCTTTAAACAACGGTGAGTTTAGGCACCCTGGGTTTCTCCGATCCTAATGACTACAAGTTATATCATTTTGGAGTCTTGGTTGTCCATTGCAGGGTCTCATGTAGCTGAGGCTCGATTTGAATTTCTGGTCCTCCTAACTCTACCTGTCTTGTGCTGGAATTATAAATATAACCATACCTATAAATCTCTCTATATTTAAGGCAGTGGTTCTCAACCTTCCTAATGCTGCGATCCTTTAATACAGTTCCTCATGTTGTGGTGATCCCCAACCATAAAATTATTTTCGTTGCCGCTTTGTAACTATAATTTTGCTACTTTTATGAATTGTAATGTAAATATCTGATATGCAGGATGGTCTTAGGTGACTCCTGTGAAGGGGTCATTCAACTGCCCAAAGGAGTCGTGACCCACAGGCTGAGAACCACACACAGATTTAAGGCATGGTACTTCATTTATTAACAGAACTTACAGAAGTCTTACCATTAAAAGTTGGTGAAATGAGGGAATCTGAATCATGACCAACCACCCTACTGACAACAAATTATTTTTCTACTTTATCTCCTTTCTGTTATCTGTAAACACCTAATTTTTAAGATTGATTTTTATTAATGTGCATGTGCCTGTGTGTGCATGCCACATGTGTGCAGGTGCCAGAAGAAACCAGAAGAGGGCTTCAGAGCCTCTAGAGCTGGAGTTACAATTGTTTCGTGAACTGCCTGACATGGGTGCTAGGAACGTAATTCAGGTCCTTTGGCAGACTAGCAAACATGTTTAACTGCAGAGCCATCTCTCCAGTCCCTGAACTTCTTCTTAGTAGACATGTGCGTGCATGGAAAAAAGTGTCTTGGTGATTAAATAATTAGTTCTTTTGATTGGGTCTCAAACATGGTTAGAACAGCATACAGCATTGCTACATGCAAAGGATATTTGATACTTACCATTTCTATCACGGTATTACCCAGGACATTATTTCCCACAACCACACATCCTTAAGATCTGTTTCGGGGAGCATGGTCTCAAAATTTCCTTGACGTCAGATCTGGTGTAGCACTGGAATTGAGGAAATTGGTTGACTTGGGGCTCCCCCATGCTAATATCTATCATTCTTTCCCTTTGGGGAACCTTCGTTCTGTCTTCCTCAGCTGAGCCTTATTTTGTTAGCCATGAGGTCCATATGGGAATTTCACCACCTGCTTATTCAGCAATAAAATCTGATGTAGTGTCTGTGATCTCTGTGAGGTTAGTCACAGAACATGACCACATCACCTACCTGCAAAGTAGTCCAGGAAATGTGAAGGTGATCTACATCACCCCATCAGAGCCTTGCCTGAGACTTTTCCTACAGTCAGCAAGCGGAGAAGTATTTGGAAGCCTATAAGGCATTGCAAACTTTGAGTAGAGAAAGTTCAGAAGATGGATCAAGAGGCAAACCTAATTCCGCCCACTCCTGAGGTCCTCGGGTTCTTCTGATGTCAGCATGGACAGAAACTGTCCCCCCTGCTGTTTTACTCAGAGTAATATCAAAGAGAAGGCCCTTGAGCCTGCATCTAATGAGATTTGTCTTCCAGTTTTCCTAGTTATCCTTTTCAATATGCTAAGGAGTAAAGTAACTTGGGTTGGCAGGGTTCGAACTGGCACGTAGATCTCATAAGGTATACACACCTTCAAATTCCAAGACTGTGGCAGAAATGAGTTTTGTGATCCAGAATTTACTGATAAAAATATAATCCCCTCCTCAGGACCCCCCTGATCACCAACAACCACTAGAACGATGGAGAGATTTACTCAGCACATGTTTGACTCTCAGTTGAGCATTTTTGATGACTAGAAGACTAGTCTTCAGCTACCTGCATACAGCACTTATTTCAAAGTGGTGCAGACAGACCTTCATCCCAGGAAGTCCAGTCTGCCAATGGCCCAGTTAAATTCACATAGATTCTCCATAGTGGGTTCTCTATTGTTCCCACCAGTATTGAATTTCTTTTATCTGCCAGCAAATGGTTTCAACAATATAAATTTCTAATAATATGGAGATAGTTTAAATACAATGTACTTACTGGATGCTGTATTATTACTTGATTAAAATGGGCAAAATGTCTCAGAAAAATACTTTTCTGGGTGGTAGTAAACATAAAAACTGAGCTCAGACTATGTTAGGCAGTTTTCTATACATTATCTTCCAGACCTCATTTTGCCTCTCAGCGACTTGCTGGAAGAGTTCCATACAACAGAGGAAGAAAAGGAGGTTCCAAAAAGTTAAACAATTTCTCAGTCACTTAGCTCATCATGGATAAGGCTGGAATTCAAGTCTGTATCTCTCTGGTTGCAAAGCCCAATTTTTTCACTCTACTATATAGAAATACCTATACAAACATTTGAATAAAGATGTAAAGACTTGAAGAAAATGAAATAATCTAGTCTACTTTGCTGATGCCTAGAAAGATAAATTCCACGATAATGTTAATGTGCTAACTTGGGTTCAAAAATGGTAAACACTGGATTGAATCAACCCTCCCCCCTATTTTGTCTCACGTTTCTTCATATAGACAGATGATCCAATGTTATCTCTCAGGAAAAAGAAAAGCTAACTTTAAGCAAAAACTACCAGTCTAATGACTCAACCATACTCCACTGATTGAGAGCAACTGTCAGTTATCATGTATACCATTATCATATTTATAATGATGGCGACTTTTAGGTGTCAACTTGACTTTATCATGGCGGGCTAAGATTTTTATTACTGTGACTGAGGGCATCTCTAGACGAGCTTAGATTTGAGCAGGGTTGATGAACTCAGTAAAACACATTGCCCTCTCCATTATGGGTGAGCATGATGCAATTTGCTGAGGGATTAGATAGAGCAAAGAAGAGGAGGGAGACTTTAATCACTCTGCCTGACTCTTTGAGTCAGGCATTGGTGCTTGGCCTAAGGGGCAAGTGACTGGTAACTCCGGTTCTCAGGCCTGAGGACTGGGGCTGAACTATGCCTTGCTGCCCTGGATCTCTAGCTTGCAAATGGCTTCTTAGTGAGCCCTTGCTCCTAACCGTATATCCATAGCTGCTATGCTATATGTTATTAATTCATTCTCAATGGGGAAGAATATTAAAACCAATAATGAAAAACAAAACCTTGTCAATCAGAGCATAATAAGAACTGGCAACTTTGATCTGCACATGGCTAGATATTCTAAGCCTTCAGGCCAATGAAGTCTGCTACCAAGCCTGAATGCTGCCATGCCAACAGGAACTCAGCCACACCCAAAATGTATACAAAGGAGCATGGCCACATATGGCGAAACTTTCCTTATAGATACTGAAGTCCAAATTTTATTGCCTTGTCACATATTATAAAACATACTTTTTATTTTGCTATTTTAAACCTTTTAAAAATTTAAAAACAAATTTAGGTCTAGTGGTCTATAAAAGCAGGCAGGTGGTGAGCCGGATTTGATTCTTTAAGACATTATGCCCTCCTAGGACATTATTTACAAGGCGCATCGAGAGTCTCAGAGACATTAGCCATGTATCTGTGCAAGACTGAAATGTGATATTTCAGTAGCACCGGACCCGCAGTCTGGTGGATTTCCATGATTTTTCACATCCATGCCACATCCACCATACCTCACCAGTTAGCCTTTGACCATTAACAACAGTGACTGTTGAGCTCAGAGGCGGTCCCTTTTGGGAAACTGAGAGAGCCAAGGAGCAAGTCAGTGAGAGGACAGGCCAGTTCTTGGAAGACAGCTGCTCAGGAGAGCCAGGGCACATGCCATTTGTATATACTTTATGTTCACAAAGTAGGAATCCACGGTTTGATTGGATTCTTACGTCCATCTAGGTGGCACTCACACTAGCATTCACTCTTGATCAGCGAAACCCACACCTAAGCGATTTAGTGATGTCCCTGGCAGGCGTGAGCTGTAATTGTTTTCCCTTTGGCAGGAAGCTAATCCGGAGTGAGTGTTCCGAAGGTGAGAGCTCAACAGATATGTTTCAAAGCAGTGGGAGAAAGAGCTAGAAAAAAATGAAGATCTGGGGCTCCCAGGACTTTTAATAACCTACACCCCTTAAGCAAATCCCTGGAGACTTTTCTCACCAACGACTGGGTGCAGGCCACAGAGTTTCTCTTTCATTTTCCGTGCAGAAGTGACTCCACTGGGCCCCACCACCTCGTGGCCAATGTTACAATAAAGCTCTTTGCAGGTCACTGAATGGGAATATCTGAACCACCATGGCTGGTTCACTAAATTGAAACCTTTTGACAGTTCTCTCTGTTTTCACTTCCTCGTTCTTTTTAGCTCCCCTTCCTCATTTGAGCCAGGTAACGCCATATGCTGAAAACAACATTGGACCTTGGATTCAGGGATTTGAATCCCAGATGGGCTATTTATTAGTTTATAACTTGACAAATGACTTAACCTTTCTGAAGGCCTTCATCTTTGCATTCTACAAAGAAACTGATAGTACCAACACCGTAGAAAAGTGACTCATGAAATAATATATGAAACACCCACGTAACATGCCTACTTCATAGTGATATGTGTTAGCTGTAACTGTAAGCACTAAATGACAGTCATGTATAAAGTATCCCAAAAATGCACTGGCAAATGATACACAATCCCTTTCCAACTGTGACAGCAAGGTTTTCCTCTATGTGGACTCTCCAGTTATATCTTTTTTTTTTTTTTTTTTTTTGCTTTTGTTTTTGTTTTCCAAGACAGGGTTTTGTTGTTGTTTGTTTTACTCTTCTGGGGGGCCTGCCACCCAGCTCCCAAATAAATCACACACAGAGGCTTATTCTTAATTATAAATGCCTGGCCTTAGCTTGGCTTGTTTCTAGCCAGCTTTCCTTAACTTCAAATTATCCCTTCTAGCTTTTGCCTTTGGGATTTTACCTTTCTCTATTCCTGTATACCTTTCTTTATTTCTTACTCTGTGGCTTGCTGTGTAGCTGGGTGGTTGGCCCTTTGGTCATTCTCCTTCTCTGGCTACTTTTTTCCCTCTCCTCCCAGATTTCTCGTTCTATTAATTTTTTCTGCCTGCCAGCCCACCTATCCTTTCTCCTGCCTTGTCATTGGCTGTTAAGCTCTCATAAGACCATCAGGTGTTTTAGACAGGAAAAGTAACACAGCTTCACAGAGTTAAACAAATGCAACATAAGCAAAAGCAACACACCTCACAATAATATTCCCCAACACTTCCTTCCCCTTTTTTCTAAACAAAAATGAAAGGTTTTAACCTTTCATATAAGGTTATAGTAAGACTGTATACAATAAGAACAATTACCAAGTAAAGATTACATTCACAATGTACTGAATTCCAATTCATTTGTGTCTGATAAATTTAAAGAAAATACTCCATAATCTATCCTGTCTTAGTAAATACAAAATTTTATACCTAATTTACTTTCTATCATCTCTAAGGAAAACTATAATTGTAACTATCTAGTCTTCAACTCCATCAAAGGTCCCAGAGGAATATAATATTATTTGAATAAATAGAAAGTGCATTGCAAACAACTTCCAAAACTCTAGTAATGGCAGAGACATATTACTGCCTGGACAGTCACCCAAAGTTCCTCTGCAATGTTGGGGCATCCATGTTCAGCCTACAAGACCACAGTATCTGGCAGACTTTTCAATGAAACAGAGAATTTGAAAGACTGTCCTGCCTATATTGGCAAAGTTTTTCAGTCACTTTCCTCTGTGTCCTGCAGAATATCTGGCAGTTTCTTCTGTGAAGTAGGAACCCTGAATGACTATCCCACCTTGATTTGGCAAAGTTTAGTGGTCACTTTCCTGTGGGTTGTGCATGTCTAGTTTATACAACATATTGTCAATCAGTTCAGGCAAGAACATCTTCTTGCCCAAATGACTAGCCTTGCCACATTGAAAACAATCTTTGATGCCCATCATCTCTAAAGTAAATTGGTGCTGCCAGGAGCAGATGTGTCTCATTGTCATGAGAAACCTATGTTAACAAAACATTTTAAATGCCATATTCTATAGATCTTTGAAAACCATTTACCTATCTAAAATATAACTATTTAACCTAGAAAACATACCTAATATGATTACAAGTTTGATTATTATAGATTAACCATTAACCTAGTTTCTTATTTACACATTGCATTTTTAAATGAACTGCATAAGCACAATACCCCAAACAAGAATAGAAACATACACACAGCATAACAAAATTGACTTTACATTTATATCAATATATCAAAGTCCATGACAATGCAAAACAAAATATTTGTCTTTTTATCCTATATTCCTATTCTCTTAAATTATAACAAACATCCATAACCTACCAAATAACTGAAGACCACTTACACCCCCAACTCTTGGGAATATGGATGTAGTTTTCCCTAGACTGCTTCCTGTTGTGTGTGGGCAAAGGCATCTTTTTTAGGGGTCCCTGAGAAAATTTTGAGATAATGGTCAAGCCCTAGGAAGACCAGCAGTAATTTTTGCTGATAGGTATCACCTGTCAAGACTCAGGAGGTTTCCCTTGATCATACCTGATGCATATTATTCCTGAAGGAATCTACAACTTCTCACAGAGATCTGCCTGCCTCTGCCTCTTGAGTGCTGGGATTAAAGGCATGTGCTACCACCATCCAACTCAGTTACTTCTTTTTATCCATCTGAAAATGCCACTTTATCTTCTTTCCCAGCACATAAAATGTGAACAAATAACATAGTTCGGGTCACCCTAGTTATTACCTACTGAGTTTCTTTACCCTCTTCTTTTTTTGTGTTACTACTTAGGCATGCAGTAACAAATTGTCCAGGTCACATTTGTCTTCTATGTAACTAAACAGAAAAAAAAATATTGCTAGTTTTCTACTCATTCTCCCCAACAACCAACCCTTTCCTTTTTCTTTTTTGCCTGTCTACTCCACTACTCTCCCTCCTACAGGTTAAGTATTTGGTGGCTTGTCAGCCTACATTCATTTTCACTTCTCCAAACTCAGTGTCGATTTCTTTACCTCTTAGCTTCCTGATTCTCAGCAGCACTGACAGCTGCGGACAGCTTCCTTCATATACCCTTCCCTTTATCATTCACCATATTCCTGTCATACTGCTGTCCTCATGTTACTCTTCTGTCCCTTTCACCTGGGAGTCTCATGCAGGCTCCTTCTTCCTTTTGAAGCTATGGACTATTCTAGAACCTCCTTCCCTCCTAGGCCACCTTCTTTTGGCCTTAAGATCCGATTTTGAGGGGGAGGATTATCTATTTTTTCACTTTAACATTTTTGTTACCATCTTCCCCATCCTCTCAGTAATTCAAGCTGCAAGTGTCAACCCAGACTGTCTCCTTCCTTTTCTTTGTTCTGGTCCTTTGTCAGTTCATCCCTACTGCATAAATTTTGGACTAGGCAAGTGGTATGACTTGTCACAGAGTTTGAATTCCACCTTTAGGAAAGCTACACAATTTTGTTCACACCAATGTTTTCTCCTCTCATAAATGCTATATTCCAAAGACTGTGCTGTATCTATTGCTATGAGAATATGTCCTCTTTCCTTAAATGAAGAAATAGTTAACAGTATTTGGTGAGATTTTTAAATAATCATTACTAGAAGGGCATTTGAAGATTTTGTGTCACGAAGAAAAGTAATCATTAGTCATAAAGTGGTTCCATCCCTCCTTGAGGTGATCTAGCCCAGGTAGGAACAAACATGAAAAAGAAATAATCACCATAGCAACAAAACCCAGCCTCTTTGTTATGTAACCAATGCTGCATTAGTGACCAATAAGTCCCATGGGCATAGAGCATCAGAATCTGTTTCTCTTTTATCTTTTATCTCTTGGTTGGTTGGACTCTGTAGGGAGGTTTTTCTTTAAATTGAGAAGCTAGTTTGGAGTGGCTCCTTCCTATGTGTTGGCTGACTGGCTTCATATGTGTTCACCCTGTGGCCCAGGACGGATGGGAAATTGCTTCTCAAGGAAAGCTTTCCTTGTGGCCATGGCTTCCACACAAGGAAACTAGCAGAAACAGATGAAAGTATTTATGACCTGAGCTTGACACTGGCTCACTGTTGCTGCTACTCAGATCCTGAAGGATGAAGTAAGACAGGTAGAGTCGAAGACCAAAGGTCAGGTAAGCGCTTACCTTCCTCTGGGGGAAGAATTGCAAGATTGCCTGATGAAAAGGGAGCATGTACCAAAAGGCAAAGAACTGCTGCTGCTAATCTGACCTACTATACTTCTCCAACAAGAGAAGATGGTAAAGTCATTGCTCATTAACAGAAGTGTCATCTTCAACGTCTCGCTCCAGTTCCCCCCTCAGCTACCTCTCCCTGTTTATCTGTAAGACATGGCTTTGGTGTGACAGGAAGTCCCAAGAATCAGATGGAGTTGCCTTCAACATGCTTTCCTGCAAACACAACTCGGCTAGACCCTGAAGCTGGAATGTCTGGGTCCCTGCTCCCTAGTGACCATTTGTTTCCCTTGCTGCAGGCCTGGGATGGGCTTGCAAGTGGGACAAGGTACAAAGTGAGGAAATAAAATGAGAAATGTACGAGATTCCTTCAATGGGCTGGGGGAAAGCTTCTCAGGAAGTGGGTGAGTGCACCGAGATGTTTTGTAGAGGTGTCAGGAGGACATGGAGGCTAGCCTCCATGACTGTGAGCTCTAATTGAAAGCTGCCTTTGTTCCCCAAAGCATCTAACACACCTCACATGTCCTTGTCTGGCAGTAATTCAGTAAAACATGAATCAACACCATTCAGATCTCTGATTTATCTCAGTTTTTATGAGGATTCATAAAATTTACTGATAGTAAATTATAAGAATGAAACATTCAATATTCATAATATTTTTTGGAGATCAGATTTTTTTTTTGGGAGAAATGCCAATTTAGTGGGAGAAATGCCAATTTAGTAGTAAGACTTTTTCTGACATGGGCACAAAGAGACTTTATGATAATTCAGAAATGTTTTTAAATCCTAGTTTTCAACATTGTCATCTTTAGCAGACCACTTGGGGAAGAACTGATTTGGAGGAGGGAGGAAGTTTGCCTGGGACTCAGCATTCTTTTTCTCTTGAGACCTGCTCCTCGCTTGCTTTATGACTTTGGGCAGATTGTTTGACCTCTCTGAGGCTCAATATTTCTATCTGTAAAGGTTAGCGCTTTGAATCTGCACTCATTCTAACGTTTAGAATTCTCAGTAGATTTCACAGGTAGGTATTAGAAGACAAGCCCCTCCCCCTTCCCACTCCACAGCAAGCTATGACCCTACAGGGGGAAAGAAGAAGTAATATTTTCAGGGGAATAATATATAGTTGTTAGCTTTATCGTGTAGGCTTTTTGGCTCTTACCGAGATAAGTACTTAAAGGGCTTGTAGGAAAGAACTGGTCCTTCTGGTTTAATGATTGCCACAGGTGTCTTCCTCCTCCACGGAACACATGTCATTATTTAAGTGTCTTGAGAAAGTTGGCTAAGGACATAATGCTTTGGAGAGAAATTCTGTCAAGCATGATGTGCCAGGCACTGGGAGAGCCTCTCTTTTTCAGCTTATTTCCTTTCTTTCCATCCTTGCTGCCTGTGGCAAATAAAAGACAATCATGTCCCTTGCACCATGGAAACAGAATACAGAAAATAAACAGTGACTGATTAAGGGAAGTGGCTTTATTATGAGGTTAAAAAACAGTATCATCAATAACAGTAATAATGGAGAAACATAATAATGAATAATTAAACATAATAATAGAGTCACGATAATAAAAACCAATGAATAATGCAATTTTGTTTTCAGTGATAGGACTGTTCATTCTGATGACGTATCCTTGCTCCTGAACATTTCTGGGAGAGGTGTAAGCACAGAGCGGCTTTTTATTTATTTTCTCTAAGAAGGTATCCGTGAAAACTGTGACTCTATCCTCTTCCCCTTTCTCTCAATTCTGTCTCTACTCCTGTTACCTTTTCAATTATGTCAAGTAGTATGCACTCACTTTGGGTTTCCTGTGATGTCTCTACCCTAGGGGGTCACACCAACCATAAAACTGAATCCTAAGAAATGCCCCTGTTGTGACTGAAGAAGGTCTTCACAGACACATGGCATCTGGCTAGTAGGAACCTCTTGATTTTTTGGGTATTCATTTGTTCCCTTTCCACAGACACTCAGTAGAACAGTAAACTGCTGACTGTCCAGTACACAAGAATAATTAAGATGGAGGATCTAATAGAGAGTGATTGACAAGTTTGGGAATCACCACCACTGAAGCTGCTCTACCTAATCCGAGTCTTCTTTTACCTGCCTGCTGCCCTCAGGACTTCTGTGAAATAGTGTAGCACTAGAAATCAGTGCCAAGGAGTTGCAGCCTCTTTGGAAGGTCCAGATTGCTTCACTGGTTAGAAAGCGTAAGTAGGTTATCTGATTCTCCAAGAGGTACGGAGGTGGCAGGGTAAATGATATCTTCTCCCCAGGCTAACAATGAGGCACAGATAATGGAGCTGCCTGCAGAGTCCCTCCCTCTCCTCCCTGCAGACAATGCGTGTCATGCTGAAACAGAAATAATAATAATAAAAAAAAAAAGCTGAAGACATCTGAACATATCAAAGATAAGACCTTTGTGGTTTTGTTTCCGACAGAGTTTTGTGCACTTGACTGTTATTAACCCGATTTGCAAGCGCACATGAACATTACTGCAAGCCTTAATTCTGCATAGTACCTCAGAGGTTGGGAGAGAGCTTCTAGTCAAAGGGTCAGTGTACAGCCGAACTGATGAAAACTATCTATCGGGAAGGCTCTATGAGGAGAGTTGAGAAAATCCCTCCTCATTTTCAGGAGAGCATCCTTTGGTTTGGACCAAAAGAACTATTTTAGAAAGACCCGAGGAGAGAGATGCTGTGGATTCTTTGTCCACTGTGTAGTGTCTGGTTTTCTCACTATGAATTTTCATGATGTATCTAGGATGCACAGGTCTGTTTTTCATAAATTGGCTTGGAGTGCTGGTGAAATCTTTAAATGTGAAAACTCATGTTTCCTAGCTCTGTAAAATACGCCTAGATTTGTGTGTGTGTGTGTGTGTGTGTGTGTGTGTGTGTGTGTGTGTGTGCATTTTCCTTTTGAAGAAGTCCTATTATCCAGATGTTGGCCCTCTTTGATACTCTAGTTTTATTGCCTTGTACCTCCTTCTCTACTTAATTTCATTCTACTTTTTGAAGTCTGTGAAATTTTGTCCTTCAACACTTGATAGCGACTTTTTGTTTATTCCAATATTGTCTTAAAATCTAAATACCTCTTTCTCTTCTGTCCGGTGTAATTCTTCCATCTTCTGCTTGACAGATGCCACCCTTAGAGCCATCTTTTCTAGGCATTTGATTTCTGAAATGTTCTTGGAGCCTTCCTGGATAGTCTTCAGACTCACTGATCCCATGATCCCAGGACCCCTTGAACTCTCGATTTTCCTGCTTGACCTGGCAAGTATTTGGATTACGGGCATGTGTTGTCACTGGTAACTCCTTCCTTCCTTCCTTCCTTCCTTCCTTCCTTCCTTCCTTCCTTCCTTCCTTCCTTCC
>CABHPP010107464.1:0-16644 GCA_902168425.1 Peromyscus attwateri
CAGCCAGACTCTTTGTCAACATATCACATGAATTGTCTCTTGCCAGTTACTAATAGAGTCCTTGTTCCACTCTGAAACCTCATGAGTCAGTCCTACTGTCTATATTACTCTAGGAACTGCTGTCATCTACATTCATACTAGAGTGGCCCCTTGAACTCTGCTTATGACATCCAAGAACTTGTCTACTTCAAAGTCCCAAAGTCTTCCACCTTCTTCCATAGAAAACAACATGGTCAGGTTCATCACAGCAACAGTCCACCTTCCCGGCACCAATTTCCATATTAGTTGCTTTCCCTTTGACCTGATGAAATACGGTAACCAAAGCAACTTAAGGAAGAAGCTTTATTTTTGCTTATGATTCCAGAGAGATAGAGTGATTTATAATAACAGAGAAGGCATGGCAACAGGAACAAGAGGCTGGCTGGTCATGTTTTCATTCATATATATACAGGATGTATAAAGAGACAAAACAGGAAATGGAGTAAGGCTATAAACCTCCCAATACGCCCCCAGTTAAGTACTTTCTCCAGCAAGGCTCCACCTTTTAAATGTCTCATAACCTCCCCAAACAGATGCATAAGCTGCAGACCAAATTGTTCAAGTATGTGAGCTTATGGAAAACATTTATCATACAAACCACCACAGCATGATTATGTAAGCATCCCTAATTAAACTCAGTGCATCCCAAAATAAACAAATATATAAACAAGTACATTTAAATGGGTAGAGGAACTTGGTGGGATAAACAGGTTCACTGGGCATGGGAGGGAGATAAGAGAAGGCAACCGGGATGTATATGATCAAAATACTTTATATACATCTATGAAATTTTCAAAGGAAAAATAATAAAAAGTAAAAGGTAAATGATGCTGCAGAATGCTGCACAAATGTTATCTGGTGCTAAACCACTCCTTTTCCAATAAGCAGAAATCTGTGTTTACATATGTATATGCAATAGACATTGCATTTTATTAAAAATTGAAATGATTCCAGGCCTGGTGGTTCATACCTAGCATCCTAGGTATTTGGGAGACAGGGAAAGTGGTAAGCCCAAGGTCACTCTGGGATATAGTTAATTTGAAACCAGTCTGGACAGTTTATTGATATCCTGTCTCAAAATACAAAAGAATAGAAAGAAAAGAAGGGCAGAGATAATGTTGGGGACATAGTTTAATAGTAGAGCATTGCCTAGCATTACCTAAAACTCAGCTTCAAACACTGGTGCCACAAAATCATAAAAATGTAAGTTTGAATTATATATTCATATGTCAAAAGTAACTCTATAAAGTAGGATTTAAATTATAAACTGTGCCTACATATGATTGATGATCTTTGTGAAAGCAGAGATGATTCTTTTTTTGCCTTCTTTAATTTGATGATTAATCCAAGTACTATGAGCAGTAGAGACTTGGGCCAGAAAAAATGAGTTGAAAATAGCAACAGAACTGAACATTGTTCTAGTCTTGAGGAGTGCACTCTTCCTTCTGCTAACTGGTACTGACTGCATGATGGATGGAAAGAGAAACTTAGATAGATATAGCTTAGATTGGGAAAGATGGGTGAGGAGGCGGTTGAAAGGACCAGCATTCAAACCATCTGGCTGTTGGTTCAATTGGATAAAAGGTAATGAAATGAGCCATCTGTGGTGATCTCTGGCTCAGACTTCAGCACCTTTTGAGAAGATTATTAAAGAATTGTCTAGCTCCATATGATTTAACAACTAAATTTGTTCAGAGCAAGGAAAGGCTTCTTCTTTTTTTTTTTTTCCAGAGGAAGGTGCTGCAGTATGTTATCGTGTAAGGCATGGATGATAATTTGAGTTGAGTTCAAACACAGTGTATTTTTCAAAATGTAAATCTGTAAAGAGCTGCATTTTTAGAGGTGTCCCATTTTTAGGAATTTCACATAGTATTCTGAGCTTGGAGTTATGACTAGTGGCTGAAGAATGCTGTTGGAAGGGACTTACCTGGATGAATTGGTCATATCTGACTGATGTCTTCTACTATGGAGGGAAAGTTGCTTTCTTTCTTAGGTTTCTCATGTTCCATCAGGCAAAGAAACTGTGCACACTTGACATTTGAGTCCACGCTGCTCTGAACTCATCTCTGGCTGAACTATATGCATTAGTAAAATGGGGAAATGTTGGTGTATCACTATTAACTGGGTTCTTAGACTGTCCATTTAATATAAAAAAAATCAGATTTTTGCTCTGATTTAGAATTGACCTTTTCTGGACTCCGTTTCATATGGAAAATGTTTGCTTTTGTTCTTTAACCATAAAAAGGTATTTTTAATGGATAGAAGCCTATCCCAAGCCAGAAGTAATACCAGGGTACATACTCTGTCAGTAAACACCACATGCTCCTGGTGTGCCCAGGCCTATTCCAGGTGCTTTAGGTCACAAAAATCTCTTGTATTAGCTCTATTTTTATTTTCCTCTTACAGATCTAGAAAGTGAGGCCCTACCAAGTAACATGATCATACTAGTAACTGTCACTTCTGTCTACCTCTACTCCTATGCAGTAGCTTTGAGGTCCTGTATATGTGTGCACATGCACACTGGCTTTTAAAGTACAGTGAAGAAATTATTGCTCTACTAGAGGGAGTTTATACTGAGGTCTTTCCTCTGTTTCTTGAATGTTGATGATGAGAGATATAGAATCAAAGCCACGATGATTGCCAGGTTCTAAGTTGTTGCTCTGCTCTATGGAGATGTCTAGCCTAGAAATCTTAAATTCCTTCCACCTCAGAGACCAAAACTATGTAAAGGAATAAAGTCCACTGGGCATTAACTCTACCAAGATGCCAGTATCCTCTGTAGGCCAGTCCATACTGAACAGGAAGGGTTAGTCAACATGCTTCATTAGCTAACATTTTCAGAGAAGTAAAATATTAAGATTAAAAATAAAATCAGTTTTTCAAATATTGACAGTTAATTTTAAAATTAGCAAATCATGGACATGTATGGGATACGTATGGCTCATGAGCTGTCATTTTGAATTTTGTGTTATAGATGAAAGGTAATCTATAAAGCATTTTACTTCTTTTTCTTACTGTTATGAGGAAGAGGAACTATTATCCATAGAAACCTTCAAGACTAGGGATTTGTTATAGAAGGGTTTTTTCTTTCTGGTGTATGGTTATAACTTATATGACATACTAATCAAGTGGGTTTTTTCTGTGCTACCCAGTATTCTAGGCACTAGCTACATCTAGCTGGTTGAAAGGGAAATGAAAGTCAAAAAGTTAAAAGTTAAATTACACCAACCATATTTGATAACTTAATATCCATGTGTGGTGAGTAGCTACTGTCTTAGACAGAAATACAAGGGACTGTAAGTCCTATGGAATGTTCCAACTTTGGATTCCCAGACTCTGACAACCTGGGATACCTCATGACGGTGGTATATAAAGATGTTCACATGATATTACATGCAAGAAGAAACCTGCTTCCTTAGATAGTTCTTCTTAGACCCATTTGCCTATGTGAGTGGATTTCCTGCCCTACAGCTTTTGGCTTAAATGGTAGTGCAATGATTTTCCTGGATCTGAGTGATAATTGGTACCCTTGAATCACTGTCATGATCCTTGCATTAAATTCAAGTGAGAAAATACTTTAAAATCCAAGTATTTTGGACTCTACTTTATTTCTATCTTGACCAGCATCTTAGGGAGTTCAGACTAGACATATCTGAAGCATTCTGGCTTTGAGAAAACTGAGAAGTCTGTGTCATAGTCACATAATATCGTGGGTAAAGCCTGCTTGTATTTCTTAGAAACTCTGTACTGCTGTACTTCTTAATGGCCACTCATGTTGTTATCCTAGTAGAGTCAATTCAAGGAAAATAAAGAACAATCAGAATGCTGGTCTGCCTCAAGAGACATAAGACTGACAGCTTTTCGTTCCTATGTAAACAGTCAGGCTTCCTGTTAACAATCTTCCAAGATTCCCCCAAGGCGAACTTTGTCTTTTGAATTAATAATGATTCCTGAATATGATTTGCTTTATAGTGATGCTCAAGTGCTAAATGGCAGATAGTTATTAGCTATGCATAAGTGGGGAGAGTTCACTGCAGGGAGTAAGGCAGCAGTAGGCAGGGAGGGGGATCTAGCAGCAAAGGTTGGTTGGATGCGGGTTCAAACATCCTTGCGACTGACTCCATGGCTTTGTCTATGGTACCAGGGAAGAGTGATGCACAAGCATTTCTAGGAAGTCATATCACTATCCCTAAAAGACTTGTCAAAGTGGTCTTACACACTATTCTGGTTGTTTTTCCTAAACACAGTGCCTCGTAAATTTGATTGGACACCAGAAAAAACAAAACTGGAGAATACTCAAATTCCAGATCCTCAGCTTTTCATATACCAGTTAACTCAGAAGCTTAGGGTAGGGGTTAGTCAAAGAAAAATTGAGGATCTCAGGTAGTGCAATGTGAGCCAAAGTTTAGAGGTCACTGATTTAACATCAAAAGCATCACTGGAAAGTGGTTTCTTAGGCTGTTGCTCAATAAGGCTATGAGCAACTGACCACAGTTCATGCTTAGTTCAGTTCGTATTAGTAAAACTTAGACACTAGATAGAATAATTCTTTACAATAGTATCCAGGGTAAACAAAACACCATTCTCAATAAGAAAACTGGCATAGCTCAGTGAAGTACATGCTATTGTCTTATAAATTGTCCAGGTAAGAAACAGAATCACATAGTCTCCAATTATTCTTCTTTCATTCTGCTAATTTTCCTTTCTTCCACGGCCACCACCTGGACTACTTGTACATGCAGGAAAGAAGCCAAGTGTTTTCTTCCCTTCAGATTCCATAAGAAAACTTAATGTCTCTTTAGACACGCAAAATTTTGAGCTGATTGACTTTTGAGTGTTTCTATTCCTAAATCAGAGGAATTCCAGTTTCTCTCTGGGGCATCCAGGGCCTTTATGACAATGTTGCTGAGTTCATGTCAGTCTATCTCTTTCTATAATTGGTTATGGAAGTTTAAAGACATAAAGCAGTGCTTCCGAAACATCTCATGTCAGTGAGGCTTTCTTGAGTGCTTACCAGGCATACACAGAACTAACCACACACAACTTATTCTACAGTTAAGTCACATGTGGTCCACGTGACTCCAGTGTTTCCTAAAGTCTGAGAAACATAAAACTAATGTGCACAAAGCATCCAGAGGGAAACAGATGTTTCCTTTATTTTTCCTCATCAGTTTTTGTGAATATATTTTCTTTTACACTGACTAGGAGCTAACTATACTTAGAGACAGCATGATCTGCTCATAGGGAGATATACAAAACAAACTTTCATATGTATTTGGTATCCAGAGGCATCATTTGGCAAATGTCTATGCATCTCAGAGTTTTAGCTCTCTGAGTTCCTTTTGCCAACAGAATCCATGACACATTGATATTTATAAAAGTAGAAGAAACTTGTGTCTAAGATACTGCTTGAGTTATATTACACTCATATACTCCCATATTTTCCTATTACTGTCTTCAATTCTGTGTCTCATTATCTGGCTTTATTTGCCAAGGTATTTTGAATTATGCTCCAAGTTTTCACCATCTCTTGAAGTGGTGAGTACTAGTATCTATCTATCTATCTATCTATCTGTCTGTCTGTCTGTCTGTCTGCCTGTCTGCCTGTCTGTCTGTCTACATCTGTGTATATGTGTAGTATATGCAGATCTCTTTCTCTCTCTCTCTCTCTCTCTCTCTCTCTCTCTCTCTCTCTCTCTCTCTCTCTCTGGTGTGTGTGTGTGTGTGTGTGTGTGTGTGTGTGCGCTACTGAAGGTGGGACAATAGCTCAGTGATAGAGTGCTCGCCTGTTGAGTACAAGGCCCTGTCCCTCCCTAGGTTCTATTCTCCGGTGCAAACAAAACAAAAGCAAATCCTCTCAAAACCTAAGTTGCGGTGTAGATGGAGAGAGGAGGGAGGCTGAGCATGATATGAGCAAAGAAACAAGAATGACTATATATGTTTATGTAGCACCAACAATTCTGGCTTAAAGATCTCACTAGGAAGAGGTGTGTTGACTGCTTGGGACCAATGCTATATTAAGATGTAAAACTGTATCTACCAACATCATTTAGTCAGGAAAGAAATAAATGCATATTCGGAAATCAGTGAGCCACATTGGAAGTCAGGAAGTTCTGCCAACTGGTAGTTGGCTTGGCACTTGTGCTTGGCAGTATTGGCTTTTTATTGTTTTATTTTTGGAGGTACTGGAAATAGACTTCATGGAAGTAGGACTTCGTGATGCTAGGGATATTCTGTACCACTGAGCTACATCTCCTGTCTGGGTATCTGGCTTCCAAAGAGGAATGCTCTCCTCTTCCCTTTGAACTGATGGCCCGGGTAGCAAATAAGAGACCATTTCTATTTAATCAGGGGAAGGTGTATGAATTCACAGTCGTTCTGCAGTCATAGCTGCAGTTCAGGCAACCTCTTTGTTTCACAATTTTGCAAGCAAGTATGTTACTACACAACAGAAATCAGAAAGATGTGACCATTTGGTAACAGTTGTGATGGGAGAATGCCAAAGCATTATGTTAAATAAAACCTTTAAGCAAGGAGAAGGCAAGCGCACGCTCAGCTTCTTCCTGCCACCCTGCCTGAGCTTGCAGTTTGAAGCTGTGAAGGCCTGTACCAGCAATTGCCTGTGTTCCCCTGGAAATGAAAGGAATCTACTCGACATCAGTAAATATTTCTAAGTGCTTTGGTTTCCACGTGTCTTAAGTGTGAATTTGAATGAAGATTTTATTCAAGTAAAAGGCTCCTCACTCATTTTCCTACAATAATATTGCTAGGGCTTAGTTAATGGGATTCAGCTATCTATTCTGCTCGGCAATGTAATGCAATTGTAGGAAATAAGAAATTCTATGAAGGGAATTTCATCTCCCACAACTTTACAAAGCATCAATGTTGAGACCCGATGGAGAAAATTAGTTAAAAATAAAATGAGAGGTTCATGCATTCACTGTTTAATAGTCAAAGAAATCAGTTCCCACAGCCACTACACCATCAAACCCTTTCCAGATTTCTCCTCATATTATCTTCACTGTGAACCCATGGAGATGGCCTGTTGCCATTCTGATTTCTGAACTTCATCAACATTTGGATACAGCATGATGTGAGGCCCATGTCCAGCATCCTCTTCTCCTTTCTTGTATCCACACATACTGTTCAGCAAATCTTTCTCCCAAGTTTTTCCTAAAGACAAAAGCCAAGCCAGCACACGTGAGTCCAGGAGAATGGGTTTAAGAGCTAACTGGCATGGCTACTCCAGAAACATCATCTTTCCCAAACCCCCATCATGTTCTTTCCTCCTTCAGCATCTTCTGTTCCATTCTCTATAGCTCTTTCTAGCACTTCACAAACCATTCCTTTCTATTTAGTTTCTTTTTTACCTTTGTTTTCCCATGAGAAAGTATTGTGGAATTTGAAAAAAAAAGTTTGTGTTCTTATTTCTAGTACCTAGAACTGTGCCTGCCTTTCAGTCAGTGTTGAATAATTGTAGAATAAATCATATACAGCTGTGGTGTTCAGCCTCCAGAGGCAAGTGCCATTGTCTGAAGATGTTTAGGGTATATGTGTGTGTGTGTGTGTGTGTGTGTGTGTGTGTGTGTGTGTATGCATCTACTGACATCACACAGTACACAAAAGATACACTGGTTCTAAAAGCAACAGAGTTGAGCTTTTGATATCCAGAGGGATATAGTATGGTTTTTAAAATATGAGATTATTGAAAGTGCTGTATGTATGCACACACGTGAACACTAGGACCCTGTGTATATAAAGTTCTTGCTTTTGAGAGTACAGTTACATATGATCTTTAATTTTCATCATTTTGTTCTCATATATGTTCTTTGAAACATATGTTCTTATAAATACATATAAGCTATTTCAGACATTGTTGAAGCTACATGTTAAAACTTACTATTAAATTTCATTTGTATGTAATGGTCTTCCAAAAGAGTAGGATGAAAGATAGATATTATTTTTTTTAGGTTACAAAGAAGTAGAACATTGCCAGCTGTGAAGGCACATGCTTATAATCCTAGTACACTAGATACAGAGGCAGGAGGATCACTGCAAGCTCAAAAGCAGCTTGGTGTACACAGGAGTTCCAGGAAACCAGCTGAGGCTACATAGTGATACCTTCTCAAATAAATAAATAAACAAATAAACAAACAAACTAACAAATAGTATTATTTTCTAACAACTTTAAATATAATCCCAAGTCACCTTAAATGCATTAAAAACATGTTTTAAAATGTTTAGAATGTTAATTAAAGTAAACATATTTTTAAACCATAATGCTTATGAATTACCTTTCAGAAAATAATTGAACGGCACGTGTTAGACCTGTGGTTAAAACAGGCTGACTGCTCCCCTGACTTTCTGTGCAGCGGTTTTTGACATTTTGAAAATGAAAATTAAACACAGAAGCTGGGAAAAGAAAAGACAAAATACAATGGAACATAGGCGGAACACCATGGAAGAGTCTGCAGAGAAGCAGGGTCAGTGGGTGCTCTTGAGAAGTGGTGTGGACCAGGAGCGGTAGCTTCAGGTGAGCACCTGGGAAACCTATCAGCAAAGAATGAAAAATGCTGCTAAACAGAGCTTGCATTTGAAGAGAAGGAAGTCAAAGGAACAAGCAAAGAGCGTGAACCTAAGCGGCTCTTTCCCTCACGTGCCAGTCATGGCATATTCACTCATGACTTTTCGACCCTTTGTAGAAACAGCTGTTGTTCCTCCACTTTCCTTGGAATATGTAAAAACGGCCCTATGGATATGAGAAGAGAATCAAAGCTTATCCTAAGAGGACAGTTGAGTGCACTTTGATGACAGGGACTAAGATTTTTGACTGAAGTTTGCATGAGCAAATGCAATACATTCAAATACACACGAATCCTTGCTACTATAAGCATGGGAGCATTTATAAGAATTTTCAGTGTCGAAATTCTAAGATTACTGCGGCATAACTATTGTGCAGCACATGAGTGTTTTTATAAAGTATTTTTTTCTTATTTAAAATTTACAAACATTTTACTTTCTTTTTCACTCGGCATTCCACTAAATGACTAATAGTGACACTAACAACAGTAACGAGGTCTTATACTGGCAGGGGAAGTGAACACAAAATCCCATCCCTAACTAAGAAGTTATTTGTAATTGATACTTGCTAGGAAAGAGAAAACCAGTTTTCTCAAGCTCAGTCGTGCCACTGAGTATGCCAACTCTACTCCAGGGCAGGCCCCACACAGGAGCAACTGACCAACACAAACAGACTCTACTTAATTTTTTGTGTGCTTTTTGTTTTGTTTTTCTATTTTTCATCCTATTGATATTTTTATGTTGTTTTATTTCATATTTTTGTTTTGTATTTTTGAGAGAGAGAGAGAGAGAGAGAGAGAGAGAGAGAGAGAGAATGAATATGAAGTTGGGTGATTAGGGAGGTGGGAAGGATTGGGGAAGACTTGGGAGGGGAAATAATATGATCAAAATATATTGTATGAAAAGAATTTAAATAAAAACACTCATAAAAATGAAAAAGTAAGCAGGTTGGTTGTCAAAGGGTCCGTCTACCAAAGACAGCCTTCATTTATCACATTAGTCATTTTTTATGCTTAGGTGACTTTTAAGGTTTATATATTTTGATTCTTATAGATGTCTTATGTAAACTTTGAAAACCCTTATTTTTATGGCACTTTCTAAATAAAAATTTTATCAATGAAGAATTAAATTTCTTTTAAAATATTCAGAGATAAAACAGAGTACTGTTCATTCTCAACAATGGCAAAGTCACGCTGAAGTATAAGCAGTGTGTGCATCTGTTGCCTGTATAAAGATGTAGGCTGGAAACAAGTTGAACATCCTTTTTTTTTTTTTTTTTTTTTTTTTTGGTTTTTCGAGACAGGGTTTCTCTGTGTAGCTTTGGTGCCTGTCCTGGATCTCACTCTGTAGACCAGACTGGTCTTGAACTCACAGAGCTCCACCTGGCTCTGCCTCCCGAGTGCTGGGGTTAAAGGCGTGCGCCACCACCACCCAGCTCAAGTTGAACATCTTGAAAAGAGGATAAAATAATAACATATTTAAGTCTTTATTTTATTTATATTTCTACTCTTATTTGAGATTATATGGCTAGTCATTCTTTTTCTCTTTACTAATATTTTCTTCTCTATCTTGATGAAAATCTTCATAGAGGAAAATTAAAAAAGCAAAATAATGAACAACGGGGAGCCCCCAAGATGCTACACCTGTTCTCTTTTAAGATAATCAAAATTTTTCTCACTATATAAATGAGTAAAATAGAAAAGAAAAGAAAAAACTAAAGAGCAATCTAAACACACTTTTACATCTATACTGTATTAGTGATACTGGATTGATATATTGTACTATCTTTGAAGAACCACAGTAAATCTAGATTGGAGAAATATTGAGTGTATATTTAGAATTAATGAATGATGAGCAAACTGTCTGTGTTATTACTTGTTTTCTTTCATGTTTCCTTTTAAGTTTCCATTATCATTTGGCTTGCTACTAGAAGGAAAATTTAGCAAAACAACTATTTACTAAAAAATATCAATTGAAAGGAATATTTGTTACTTTCAAAATATAAATTAAATGCATTGTGTAAGATAGTCTGTTGTCTTTTGATTAGTTTGTCTACTGTCACATGAAGTATATTTTGTGTTTATGAAAATAGAAATTACATGTACTTTCCTTGAAAATAAATCATTACAACTGGTGTTCACTGGATGTGGAATGGTTGTGTTCTGGATATAGTTAGTTGAGTACATTTAGTTGTACACATTATGAAACTAGTATAGTCAACAGACATGGTGGAGCACACCTTTAATCCTAGCACTCAGACGTAAAGACAGGTGGATTCCTATGACATCAAAACCAGCCTGGTTTGCTTAGTGAATTCCAGGCCAGCCAGGACTACATAGTGAGGTGCTGCCTCCAAACAAACAAGCAGACAAACAAATAGGTAAATAAATAAATAATAGAATCTAGTATATGTGTTTGGTTAATGTTCCCTCAACATTAAATGACATTTTAATTCAATATTTTAAACTGGCCGATTTATTTAGAGTTGCAGATAAAGCATAGAATGCTCAGTTAAATTTGAATCTCAGATCCATGATGGATATATTTACCTTAATATAAGTATGCCCTAAAGGTTATTTTTGGACATATTTTGGACAAATAATTATTCTTTGTTCATCTGCAATTTAAGTGTAACTGGATAGCTTTTTCTTTGCTAAACTCTTAACCATAGCAGAAAATAGTATGTAAAATGCTTCATTCTCTAGGTTTTGGCTGGTTTGTGTTTATGTCTTTCTACCATTGTCTCACGATTCAAACTAAATTTTTTTTTCAGTTTTAGTTACCTGTTTGTGTTTGACAATAGGAAATGAGGCTTTTAAATTACTTAGCCATATTCAGTGATTTAATTATTGACTAAGGTTTTTTCCTCCCAAGTTAAAAACAATATAATACATATACAATTTAAAAACAAGCCAAGGAGAATATAGTATTCAAATAAGTCTACATAAAAGCACAGAAAGCTGTGATAAACTCACTGGTGTGTGCTAAATTTACTGTCTTCCCGAATTGGCCTTTTCTCTGGGAAAAGCCTGGCCTGGGTGCTGGGAAATTTGCTTTTCTCCTGGCATTGTCCTTAGCAGCTCTTGGTCTGGCAGTGGCTTAGCTCTTTCTAGGTGTCTCTGTCCTCAAATGAGAATGAAATGGCTTGAAAAACTCATAGTTAGCCCATCTCCAGACCCGAGGTGACAATTGCCCATGGTGTCAGCTTCATGTTCCCGGAGTGTATCATTCCTGTGCTTGGTTAGTTTGTTATATTTGCTTGTTTGTTAAGCCACATTATTCCAGAGTCTTTATTCTTCACTTGTCCAGCGCATGGCATTTCACCTTTCATGAGCACCATGAGGTCATCAAAGGAATGTACTATTTACATTTAACCCACACAGTGAGACACCCACCAGGGCTCCCTTTTTTACTGAACTCGTTATTTTCCCCACGGAATTAGTAGGCTTGTTCCAAAAGGTTCCTTGTATGGATATTGTTTGGGGGACAATTTTGATAGCCCATGTTATAGCAATCATTTTAAGAGAACTGCAGAATATAAATAGGAATATATATGGATGAAAATATTAGGCACTAAGACAGAGTTACATAGAAAGATGTTTCACATTGTAAAGAATAGTCTTATTTAAGGCTCACATAGAAGTACTCTAAGTGAAGTGTTGATATTTAATAGTTTATTGGGGTGGGGTGGGGGGTAAATACAGGGTTTCTTTGTGCAGCCTTGACTATCCTAGAACTTACTCTATAGACCAGACTGGCCTTGAACTCAGAGATCCTCCTGCCTCAGCGTCCCAAGTGTTGGGATTAAAGGCACACCCTACTGCTGCCTGGCTTAATATTTAAAATAGCTTTCAAAAAAAGCTAAAACTTAAAAGATAATCAAAATTCCACATGTAGTCTCTGTAGTCTCTCTCCCTCCTCTCTCTCTCTCTCTCTCTCTCTCTCTCTCTCTCTCTCTCTCTCTCCTGGTGCAGCAAGAAAGCAGTGAAGGAAGAAGTAGACCTTGTGGTTGGTATTTTGTAGGCTGATGGTATGGGAAGCTCTCTAGTAGTCAGGTCATCTCTTGAGAGACTGCTGCTACCTAAAGGACTTGGTGTGGCATTCTAGTTGTGGGTTTGGGGTGGATTAGATGGTCCATTTAGGGCTACCCACTCAATACTCACTTATGCTCAGCACCTTGAGCAGCCATTAGTCTTTGCATTAACATTGCAAAATAAAGCTTGTCTGATCAAGACTGAGAGGAGCATGTATGGGCATAAACACAAATATCTTTGAGTCAGTTTGACAACATGTTCTTCTAGCAAAAGAAAAACAATAGGTTTAGCCCTAAAGACCTATGGAATTAGCCTCAAATACAATCATAAAGTGATTGGCTGCTCCCCAAACCATCACACCATTGTTGTGTTAGTGAGCATTTACTGGCTACCAAGTTAGCACTGTAGCATCCCCACTCCCTTCAAGGCCTCTTTCCTCTAGTACCTTATGTTCCCTTCCTAGCTTCCTGGTGTCTACAGACATGCCAAGTTAAACACACAAGTCTAAAGATTTGATGCTGTGATCCACATACAGGAGAAATGTTGCAGTGCTTGACTTTCTGTGCCTGAGTTTTCCCACTCAATATCATATTTTCCAATTCCATCTATTTTTCTGAAAACATCATGATTTAATTTTTCTCTACAGCTGAATAAAACTCTATTGTGACTATGAACCATGTTTTCATTATCCATTTTCATCCACTGATGGATATGTAGGCTGATTGCATTTCCTAGCTATCCTGAACAGAGCAGCAAAGAACATGAATGTACAAGTATCTCTGTAGAATAATGTATAGTATTTTGGGTACATGCCCAGTGTGGGATGGTCTGTATATCAAATTGCTCTGATTGGTCAATAAATAAAACACTGATTGGTCAGTGGCCAGGCAGGAAGTATAGGCGGGACTAACAGAGAGGAAAATTGAGAGAACAGGAAAGTGGGAGGAGACACTGCCAGCCGCCGCCATGACAAGCAGCATGTGAAGATGCCGGTAAGCCACAAGTCACATGGCAAGGTATAGATTTATGGAAATGGATTAATTTAAGATATAAGAACAGTTAGCAAGAAGCCTGCCACGGCCATACAGTTTGTAAGCAATATAAGTCTCTGTGTTTCCTTGGTTGGGTCTGAGTGCCTGTGGGACTGGTGGGTGACACAGATTTGTCCTGACTGTGGGCCAGGCAGGAAAACTCTAGCTACAGCCCAGGGTGCTATAACTTGATCATATGATAGTTCTCTTCCTAGTTTTTGAGAGTCCACAATGGCAGGACCAGTTCACAGTCCCCACCAACAATGTGTAAGGACATTGTTATGGTTTTAGCATTAGCATCCCTTTGCAACTTGTTAGAAATGCAAATTCTCATGCCCTCAGACAGGACTGGCCACCTATATTTTAACACACCCATTGCAGCTAATTGAGAATCATTGTTTTACACTATGGTATTAAGTTACAATTTCAATGAAAAGAGTAGTTGGCATATTTCAGACAGGACTGTGATGCAGGCCTATAATCCTAGCTGCTTGGCAGGCTGAGGCAGGAGGATCACAAAGCTTTGGATATGCCTGGACAGCAGAGCAGTAAAAGTTCCTTATAAGCAAATTGCAAGACTCTGTCTCAAATAATGTTATGAAGAAACTTGGGGGTAAAGAGTTCATTGGTAGAGTGGTTGTTTAATGCAAAGACTTCAATTCTGGAAAACGGAAGACTTACTAGAGTAATTTGCAGATGTTTGAACTGAGAGCTTTACAACTCAGTGCCTGCCTTACATGTTCCTGCATCTGCAGGGAACACAGAAAATCCAAAAGGTGCTATGATGGATGAATGCAGAAGTAAGCAAGCAAGACAGGTCATAGCTTTGCTTCCTCATGGTCTCCTAGCCCTTTCCATCGGTACACTTCTTCTGGGTGAGTTTCTGTCAGTTCCCATCAATTTTCAGACTGAGTACTCATCTAAGCCTTTCCAATAAGTGTCCATGGAAGTATTAGAGATGAGAAGTAAACTAGTAAAGTAAAAATGAGAAAAACATTCTTGGAAAAAAATCCCATTGACAGCTGGGCACACAGCAACTCACTAAGTAATCCCAAAATTAGGAAGGTGAGGCAGGAGGACCACCAGTTAAAGACCAAGCTAGGCTGCATAGTCAAATTCTGTTTTGTAAAGAACACATTATGTTATTGTATATTATATATTATTATATAAGACACACACACACATATATTATATATTATATTATTATATCTAGGATACTTTCCTGGGAGAATAGGTGTGCCATCTCACAAAATAAGGTAAGAAGGTATGCTCCCAGAAGAATGGGAGGGACCGGACTGAAATTAAGGCAGTAATTTGAGGCATCACAGTAAACATCAAAGGTCATGGTGTTTTATTTATTATTACAATTATAAGAACAATAAGACTGCAACAGGAAGCAGGGTCCATGTGGTTTGCCAGTCGTCTATGTGGTTCTGCTGTGGTCATCAGCACATCTGCTCTCCGTGGACCATGAACCTAACCAGCAGCTTCAGCAAGTACAGATTAATACAGTGGTCTGAGAAACAAGGTTCTGAGCCAGCAATTGTTGATAAAGGTGCATCTCCCTGGTTTAGTTCTTCACTGGGAAGTCTGAAAGGAGACTGATGAGATTGTTTTTAAATTACGTCCACATAAGTTGTCTTCTTGGCACAGAGGAAGGGACTGGTGCTTGGGGAGAGGCTGCAACCTCCTCTCAACTACAAAAAGAAAGGAAGGTGAATTCTATTATCCTGGGGACCCTGGGGACCAGGCATCTTCAGAAGCATTCACGAAAGAGGAAAACTGCCTGGTGAAAGGCTTCAGTGTTGATTAAAAAGTTTTTGTTTTTTTTTAAATTAAAGCCATGGTTATTTTGCATTCATCATACACATTAATTGTGCTGCTATCTCTGGTTTGCAGAAGAGAGTGTTATAAAGAATGAAATGACCATTTTGACATGTTGAAATGCCTATAATTAATATGGATTAGGAAACAAAAGTGAAGTCACCAAGCAATGAGTTATGCCCACCAAAAGATCCCTTCATGGAATGAAATGTATCTTTTATTCATGTTCAAAGAACTTTTGAATAATAATTTCTAGTGCAGTTTTGAGTTTTAATGGGACTCATCCTACTTCCCAAGATACGTCTTTATCTTTTTATTGCTTTTTTTTTTTTGCTGCTTTCCATTTGTAAAAGGATGGAGTCATTTACATAGTCAGTCATTGTCCATACTATGACCACAATGCATGCTGATGGTGCCTTGCCCTGTGAGGTCTAAACCTTCTGCGTTCTGCTAAGACACTTGCATGCTCCCTCCCACTCTTGTCTTCCTGAAGTGTTGCTCACTCAATGAAGCACTGCATTCACTTTGAGTGTGAGACCCTTCCTTCCCTTTACATTCCAGCTCTTACACTTTATATTCTGAGGAGCCCACCCCAAGCTTCCCAGCTGGCTCGTGGTTTCTGATATATGCTTTCAAACATCGTATAGATTTGCCTAAGAATAATTACTTGATTAATGTCTGTCTTCCAACATAGGGTCTACTATTTTTCCATCAGTATGGTTCAGGACTTAGCAGAGTGCCTGCTTGGTTTTTCATGGGCAATAATAGCTGTCAAATTATTTTGAGTAGGGAATGAAATGATTGGATATGTTTTAGAAAAAAATAACCTTTGGAGTAAGTTTGGAGGTCACACTGGAGAGCAAATTGATTCGTAATGGGAAGTTCTTTGGGGGAGCTATTGCAGCCGTTCAGGAAGAAAGGGGGTATCAGATTTATTGCCCCAGTGCTTACTTGCCAAACGTTTATTGAGTGTTTACAATGTGAATGCCAGGTTACATGCTGGGTGCTGAGACAGCAAAGGAGCTAACTCTATTCAGAAAATGGGAAGGGAAGGATGGATTCTACTCACAGGTTCAAGGTATAATCAATAGGATGCATGAGTAGTTGTAGACATTGGAGAGGGAATTCATGAGGAA
>CABHPP010107466.1:5550-19187 GCA_902168425.1 Peromyscus attwateri
GCCCCGATCCCTGGGGCCGGGGCTGGGACCCGATGTTGGAGTTTCAATACTGGTTTTTAGAATGCAGGACGGACAGTCCAGGCCATGGAGTTGGGAAGCTGCAGACCCCTGAAGGGCTGGGGCTTGGGAATCCGGACTGGCTAGTGAGGAGCTTGGGGATGGGAGCCTGGGGAGCTGGGGCTTGGGGTAGATGTCACGATTGTGAATTGTGGGTGTATGAGCCCAGAGAGCAGGAGAGACACGATCCAGAGGAGGGGAGTCCTGTGCGCATTCTTGGGGCGCCCTCCACAGGGCAGAGAGGAACGGAACCCCGGAGGGGAATGCCTAGTAGAGGAAGAACGGGGAGGAAGGGGGTGCCCGAGGGAGGGGAACCCCGGAAAGAGTAAGGTGAGCTAGGCGTGAGCTCCTCCTTGAGGAGAACGGAGCAGGGTACTCCGAGGAGATGCTACACGGAGCTCAGTTGTGCTGAAAACCGTGGGCTGCTGATGTAGGGGCTATGATAAACCGAGGGACCAGAGAACACGAAAGGGCAGAGGCGGCCAGCGGGGCAGTGCTGGGAATGTCGTCTTTTCAGGGGAGGTAGTCGCGGACATCTCAAGAGTGTATCCCCTTGACAGCAGATTGGGAAGCCCTAGACAGGACAAGTGGGGATCCAGCGCTCAGTGAGCCCAGGAATATTGGGAACCTAATGGAAGGATGACCAGTTAGTTGCCAGGACCTGGAGGCAGCCAAGTGTCTCAACTTCCTGAGCAGTTGTAGGTACCCAGGGATAAAAGAGAGACCCCTGGTCCTGGGGAGCACTTTGTCTTGCTTAAGTGACACCTCATATTTCTGACCTGGGTTAGAAATGTTTTGCTTGGGCATGTGATGAGAAATAGTCACAGAGTGAGATTTCAAATACGTAAGGGATATCAACCTTGTGTGCTTTGGGCAGAACTCATGTAATGTAGGTGTGTGTCATGTAATGTAGGTGTGTGTAGAGTAATAATCCACCAGAGGCAGCTTCTGAGAAAAAAATGGAGGGCGAGGGGGTGGACAAGCACATTGCATCCCACAGGCAAACTCCAGTGTTCTACTGTTGTGTAGTCGGTGTTTGTATTGGTGTGGGTTTCTTTTCCTGTGGTTAAGAAGTTGCCCTCGTGGAAGGCACTATCCACAACTGCCCTGTTGAAGTTATTGGTGGTCTGTTCCTGTGCCCTGAACTGCTCCATCCCTGGCATCTCAGAGGATACGTGTCTAAGGCATATCTGAAAACATGACCTAGGCATTGTCTGTTTTCCTTTGTTTATCTTGGGTGTGCAAGTCATTTCATTTAAAGTAATGTTGAGCATCTTGTCGACCTACCTTATATTGCTGATTATTTGTGGTGGGTAGTTTATTTAGGGATAACAACTGATTCATAGTGACCCTGTGATTTCTTTGCCACTGTGTTTGGGAAGGCACTTGTGTTTGGGAAAGAATATCGTTCCTTCTAGGCTGTGAGTACAGGGCCATCCTCTGGCACACATTGACATGCCTGCTCCCTAAGAAATCCAAGGGCTGTTTTTGTTTGTTTGTTTGTTTGTTTGTTTGTTTTAAACTTTTTTGGGGAGGACAAGGACTCATGGAGCCCAGGTTGGCCTCAAATATAGCTAACCCTTCTGTCTCTATTGGAATTACAAATGTGTGCATTACAAGAAATATTTTATTTGCCGTGTTGGAAATTAAGCATGGGGCCTAGCACATGATAAGTAAGTACTCTACCCCTAAGCTGCAGCCCCAATCTCTAAGAGCTATTTTGGGAACCAACATTTAGTGGGGCGGATTTTTTTGTTTGTTTTGAGACAGGGTCGTCCGTGTATCCCTGGCTGGTCTGGAATTCACTATGTAGACCAGGCTGGCCTTGAACTTACAAAAATCCACCTGCCTCTGCCTCCCTAGTGCCAGGATTAAAGGCATGCTCCACCACAGCTATCCCAGTCTGGATTTTTGTTTTGTTGGGGGTGATGGTGTGCTTTTTAATTTTAATTTTATATTTGTTTGTTTCAAGTTTCCTTTTTCCTTCAAGAAAGAGAAATCTTCAATAACTATGCAAACTAACAGGAAAAACATGCTTTCATTTCAAAACATCATATCAGGACTTGTTTTGCTGTGCAAAGCACATATAGAGCTTATTGAATGGCCTCACCCTTGCACCCAAAATCCAAAATATCATTATTGCAGCAGTATATCTATTCACTTCAAAATAAAGCCAGCTGATACTCTCAATTCTTTATCCAAGTATTAAAATAAATACGTCTGTATTCGTACATTCAAATGAATATTTCTCCCCTTCAGAAGCGTTCCCTTGGCAAGCTGGGTACTAAATCTAGTGATGCTGTCATTTCTGAGAATAGTCCCGGAGCGCCTGCTTTGGAGCTTCCTTCACATTCTGCAGCACATTTGCTGATTGCCCCAGCGCCTGCAAACCTGCCGTTGGCAGAATCAAAGGCAGAATGAGGCCAACCTGGGCTTCTGGAAAACTGGGGCTGTAAAACAAAATACGAAAATAGTGATGATTCGCTCCAAGGCTTGGCAGCTCAAAGGGGGGCTTCCAGAAAGCATACTACTACACAACTCAAGGTTGTGTCAGATGAGTGACAGCAGCTGACCACCTGAGACAATCAACTTAGAAGCAAGAAGGAATGCCTCGGGAAAGGTTGAGAGGTTGCTGTCTGCTTGGCCTAGTTCATTTGGGTTTATTGGAAGGGCAGAGATGCAGGGCTGGGAGTGCACAGCGTAGCAAAGCTCTCAGCTCATGGTGCAGGTAATTAGAGACAGAGAAGAAGACCAGGGCACACACACACACACACAGCCCACTATCCTTTCCTCCACCACTTCCCAATACTACAGTTCAAACCTTCTAGACAGTAGCCACTGGGAGACATTTTTAGGTCCAAATCAGCCAGATGTAGTAGCACATGCCTTTAATCCTGTCACCAGGGAAGCAGAAGCAGGTGGGTCTCTGTCAGTTTGGGGGCAGCCTGATCTGTCTAGCAAGTTCAAGACAAATACATAGTGAGACCATCTAAAAACAAATTTAAGATACAAATTAATGGAAGTACCACCTTCATTTGGGCATTTATGCTCTAGTATATATCGGGAAAATAACTTAGAAATATCACTTAATTAATATACCTTACAATGTATTAGGTCGTGTGAGAATAAATCTCCTTTCACCTTGATATTCTTTGCTGGGCAGTTTGTATTGGTTCAGATTTTTACAAGCAGCAAAATAAGAAACTAGTTTTCACACACACACACACACACACACACACACACACACACACAAACAAACGAAAGGTACCCAGGAAGCCATGCTTTCACATACTTATGCCGAGCGCTTGAGTTTTGAGTTGGATTTTTATACACTTTATACACAGGCAAATGGAAGAGAGTGACTTCTGAAAATGCGTTTAGCATGAGGATTCCAGGGCACACGGTGCAAGAAGCCGACAGAACCAGAATGTAGGCCCTCTTTCTTCTTGGATTTCCCTAAATCCTCCATTTTCTTTTCAGGTTACGTAGCAAGAAACTACCCAGCACGGTGACTTGACTCTGGTCTAGGTGTGGTCTCGGATGATGTGTTGTGTCACCCCTCTGAACCTCAGTTTCTACCATATGGATGCTAATTTCCATTTCAAGTGACATCTGTTTTAAAATGGGACTAATAATAGGTGTGGACCCCATGGGTTTGGGAGGAAGATTAAATGTGACTTGTGCGTAACTGGATAAGTACTGAGTGGAGTCTGGCAAGTTTTAATAGTCAAATCGTTTACTAGTAGATTTAAAATTCTTTTGACTTCATGTGAAAAGTTATAATTGTCTAACCAATGACAGTCTTTTAGCTAAGCTTGTAACTTCATACATGAATGAGAAAGTTTTATTTTTATCTTTCTAATATCTTAGGTTTTTATTTTTTGTTATTCAATTTTAAATCATGGCTTTAAAAGCCAACACAGTCACTTTACTTTTAATTCAGATGTTTTTAATGTGAACATTCCTTTTATGGTTGTATATTACAGCTTGGTATGGTAGTGAAAATGTAAAGGAAAAAGTAATTCAAAAGTTTCCCCTGTGGCCCTTTCCTCCTACCCCAGCCAATAAAAAATGCCCTTCCTTTGACCTTCCTCCCCCCTTCCCTCCCTCTCTCCCTCCCTGTTCACATGACAGATTTTGAAATGACTAGCCAAGCACTCACTGTCTAGTTAGAAATGACTGAAGTTCTGATCCTCCCTTTTCCATTATGAGTTCTGGGGTTCCAGGTACCTGCTACCACTGTGCCTGGTGTCTGTGGCACTGGGGATTGTGACTGGGTCCTTATGAATGCTGTGCAAGTTTTCGACCCACTGAGCTATGTCCCCAGCCCTGAGAGGGCTGATTATGATGAACATTCCTTTTTATTAAAATTTTAGTTCACCCTGCTTTTTTTTTTTTTAAGGACAAGGAAGAACGGCTCGTCATTCAATTCTCAGCTGTTTTGTAAATATTGACATTAAGTTTTTCTGTGGATTTTACTATTCAGATATAAACCAGGAAGATTATTATACAATAGTTTTAATCAAATGATCAGAGTTACTACAAAACATCATAGTTCATGAAATAGTGTTTTATGAGAGCTCCTAAATTGGAGACCAGCAAGTGCCAGGAATGTAGAGAGCCATTAGATGTGGACTTGGCCTCTCCGGAGCTCACATTTGTGCTATATACTGTCTTGGAACTATGTACCAGCAAAAGCCTTCCCTTAATTACTTGCGGTGCCAAGGATTAATATGACTTTCACAGAGTGTTCCTGTATCGGCTACTTCTCTCATGGCTGAGACAAAATAACTAATAAAAGCAAATTAAGGAAAGTTTTATTTGGCTCACAGTTTGAGAGACCAGTTCCCCGTGGTAGTTAGTATGGTGGCGAGAGCCAAGAGCTCTGTGGTGAGGAAGCCGAGGGAGATGAAAGCTGATGCTTACTTAGTTCACTTGCTCCTATTTTTCCTTTTTATTCAGTCTGGAACCCCAGTGTATGGGATGTCATGACCCCATAGTCAGGATGGATCTTCTCTCCTCGGTTAAACCTCTGTGGGCAAGCAAGGACATGTCCAGGTGTGTCTCCTAGGTGATTCCAAAACCAATCAAGTTAAGAAGGAAGAAAGGCCATCACAGTTCTCCTGCCTCCCTGCCTCCGTTTCTTTGAGGTGGTTTAGCTCTTTGAGGATTAGCTCTCACTATAGGCTTAGCTGCCATGAAGGGAGATAATACAAAAGCACCCAGGGGCCAGGCACAGTGGTGGGCACCAATAATCCTAACACTCAGGAGATAGAGACAGGAGAATTTCGAAGTCTAGATCACCCTGTGCTACACAGAGAGACCCTGTCTAAAAAAACTTACTGAGTCACATAATGATACATAACTGTAGAATGGGATTGCATTATTAAAATATCATGTTCTCCTGGAGAATTGTGGGGTGTTGCGGGTTTTGTTGTTTTGTTCTGGCAGTTCCTCTTCTGAGAAATGGCCTGTGGACTTATACCAGGAAAACAATATATAGCACGTCCCAACCTAGAGTGGTGGTCATTAATGAGAAGGGAGGTTGACCTTGCCTGCCTGTGGAGACTTGGCCACTCTATAAACATTTTTGATTATTCTGACTATAGGGAGGGTTGTTGCTGGCCTGTGATAAAGGGAGGCCAGAGATTCTACTAGGCATCCTACAGAGCACAGCACAGTCCATCCCAACACATAACTGTCTAAATGTCAGTCTAAAACGTCAATAATACCAGAAACCCCAGATCTGGTGTCAGAATAAGCCTGAACTAGCACCCTAGTATCACCAGGTAGGTATTCACTGCACTATCCTGGGTGAGTCACTTGATGCGACTATCTACAAAGATATTCAGATAATGTAGATACATTGCAGATAATCAAGAGATAACATAGAAATAAGTGAGATACTCTATATGAAACACGTAGGACAAAACAGGAACCAATAAACCATCACTTTTAGTATGATTTATTAGTAGATCTGAGTCAAAAATCTTTGGACTGTTCTTCAAGAGACATGGAGTTGGGCCTTTAACCTGTGTACAGTAAGAATCCATATTTCTTGATCCACTCATGTGCCCAAAAGTAGGGCAGGTGTGAATGAGAGGTTCCTCCTGCAGTCAGCTTGGCCAGACAGGTGAGTGTAGTCTGCAGGTCATAAAGGACAGTCCCCAGACTTCTCTTGTGTAAATGAAAGATGGCATGAGGAGAAGGGCTTTCCTTTGCCAGCTAGCTTTACCTGGCAGGAGAGAAGAGCCAGGGCAAGAGACCTTTGCTGTGCTTTCCTCCCTGGCAATGATGATGATGATGATCATCATCATCATCATTATCTCTCCTTCTCCTTCAGGGTTCGGGCTTCTGCTATGCGAGCAGGCAAGGAGGTCTGCCAGTGTCCCTTCGTTTTTCCCTAGTCCCTTCGACCTTGCAAGGAATTCTTGTAGAAGTCCCTTTACTTTTAGCGAATTACTGTTAGCTATTTATTTTGGGCCTTGCGCGGCCTGACCTGCCGTATAGGATGGGAAAGCACTGCTTTGATTTCTAGTTGTTGCTGTTTTCTTCTATTCAATTTGGCAGCACTTGAGTGAGTAACTAACTAGCACATCTCCCCTGGCGTGGGAGTAGGGCGCATTCCAGGGCAGGCACAGTGCTTCCTAGACAAGGATGTAAATAAGAGTGGTTTCTTAGCTGAAAGCTAGAAACCGCTGGGCCTGTGGCTCTGTTCCTGCCGCACAACAGACTTGCCTGGGGTGGCCCAGCCCCACCACAAACCACCTTTTGAGGAACTCAGGGTAGGGTCTAGGTATCCAACATTTAAAATGCTTCTCAGATGATTCTGAAAGTCAAGGGTCACTGCCTTCTTAGATTAATGACCTGCATAATAAAAAAGGGGGGAGGGGAAGGAGATTGAGTTGTGGCGCTCATGCCTATGATCTCAACGCTTGGAAAGCTGGAGCCAGAAGATTGCTATGAGTCAATAAAGATGAAGAAAGAAGAAAACAAAATAGAAAATACAAGGCTAGGGAGGTAGATAGATCTGCTGCTGAGGTACCTGCTGTGAAGTAAGGAGTTTCCAAGCACTTCTCCTGTTTCTGCTCACCATCTCACTCTAGGACGGCTCAGGTTACAGATGCAGGCCACCACATCTGGCTTGTTCTATGGATTCCAGGGATTAGACTCTGGTCATCAGATTCACATGTTTACAGGCTCAGCAGTTTGCAGGTCCTGGCTTGAGATTGTTGAGGGACTTCCCAGTGGTCTAAGAACCATATTCATCTATTCATTCATCCATCAAATTCAAAGGGTCTGCCAAGCACCAGGGTCTACATTAAACATTGTGGATGGAATGATGAAGAGAAATGACATTTGTGCATCTCTGGAGGCTACAGTTTAGATATAACCTAGAGACCACACTGTCCTCAGAGTCAGGTGGAGAAAACTCTCCTTGGTACCCCCTGTCCTCTCTCTCCCCCACTCCCCTCTTCCTCCCTGCCCCAAATAGTTTCTTCTTTGGCTTTCATATATCATGGTTTGTGCACAGAACTAAGACTACCAGGAAACAGGAGGGTACTAGCTATTTACCTACTCAGAAGTTTAGAATGGAGGAATTAAACTTCATGTTATCACCCGGCAGTGGTGGCGCACGCCTTTAATCCCAGCACTCGGGAGGCAGAGGCAGGCGGATCTCTGTGAGTTCGAGGCCAGCCTGGGCTACAGAGTGAGTTCCAGGACAGTCAAGGCTACACAAAGAATTCCTGTCTCAAAAAACCCAAAACAAAACAAAAACCTTCACGTTATCTGATGTTGTATTCAAAATGACTCTTCCCTAAAGGTGAAGAAACTGCTCTCTGTGACAAGTTAAGCGAGTTGGCCCATCACGTTGATAAGCCGTTTGGGGTAAAGGAGGAAGGTATTTCTTTACGCATGCCTAGGGGAGCTTCATAAGCTTCCTGGACATCTACATGCTTAACAGGATCCATTAGGTACTACTCTCAGTGGTGTGATAAATACCTGTCAGAGCAGCCTAAGGAAGGAGGAGGGACAGGGCGGTGGCTCGGGTCTCAAGTGCTTGCTGCATAAACATGGGGACCTGAGGAGTTTGGATCCCCAGAATCCATGTAAAAGCCAGACATAGCTGTGTGTCTCTGTAACTCCAGTGCTGGGGTAGGGGTAGAGACTCACAGATCGCTGGGGGCTTGCTAACCAGCCAGTCTAGCTAAAGCTGAGCTCCAGGTTCTGTGAAAGGGCCTGTCTCAAAGAGTACAGTGGGGAGTGATAGAGGAAGGTACTCCATGTTGACTCCTGGGCCTCTGCAAGCTCACGCACAGGTGTAGGCACCCACACACACGTGCACACACAAACAAGCACCTTCCCTTCAGCTCCCACACAATTAGGAAAATAAAAAGGATGAAAGAGTATTTTAGGTTCACAGTTTGAGGATACGGTCCATCACGACCGTGAGGCTGCTGGTCACATCACATCTGCAGTCAGGAAGCAGAGAGAGCTAAAAAGACGGGAAACACTCTCATAGACATTCACAGAGGTATGTATCTCTCTCATAGGTGATCCTGAAGTCTGGTCAAGTTGACAAGAAAAATTTAACTATCACAGACTAACCCTGTTTTTCTATGTGAAGAGGATTCAATACCATATCAGAGCAATAATCATTGAATGAATAAATTAATAATTGTGATAAATGTTAATATACAACAGGTGTAACAATAACCCAGATTTTAAGAAGAGCTAACCTAAAGTGACCAAGGTATACCTCCCTCTCTAGGCTGACCCAGTTCCTGACTTGAATCAACCCCTGCCTCCCAGGCCCTTATGAAGGTTAAGGAGACCAGTGCGAGGGTTACTGATTTAAGGAGCTTCTCTGTGCATCTTGAGACACAGCTAACAGCAGAGGTGGTGAGATTTGTCCTTCTCAGCTAATGTTGTCAAAGATTCAAAGGAGAAGGAGTAAGAAGATGGATTCTGTATCCACAAATAAGAGAGCATTTGCAGCTTTTCATCAATGTCTGGAAAGTGTGTGTTGGCCACATCCGTGGCACCTGCTCTTTTTAGACCCAGACACTATCCACTAGGGCTGTCGTCTGGAAACAGGAGGAAGACTGTGCTTACTCAAACCAATTGCAGATGGAAGGGAAATAGACACACTCAGCCCACAGACAATGGCTTTGTGCAAAATGAAACCTTTTACTGGGGAAAGCTTTCTGCCCGTTTTCTTCTTAGGCTTGTTCAAGAAGAAAATTGAGGGAACTATAAGCAAAGGATAACATGAAATCAGCAACGGAAGGCAAGGATACCCAAATAACAAAATTTATGTTCTGCAAAATGAGTTCAGCGCAAAAATCCCACCTCAGCTTTCCTAGTCCCGCACTTAAGCAAGAATCTGGCATTAACAGTATTTATCCTCTTGAGTTGCCAGTGAAGGGGAATTCGTTTTCTGGATGGGCTAATACTGAAATAACTCTAGTGCATGAAATGCCATGCAGGCAGGTGACATTTCAGGGAGGTTTGATTCATCGGGTCTCTGCACAAGAGGCTCGGGTTGATTCAGGAAATGCTACTGCTATTTCTCAGGTTGCAACACCCCCCACACCCTCAATTCGCAGGACTCCTGACCTCCTCCTCTCCTTCCTCCCCATTTCTTTATAACTCTCCTCCTTCCCCCCAGCTTTCAACCTCCCGAGTAGCTAGAATCACAGCCTCTGCCACCAGGCTCAGCCTTACTGATGACTTTCTGTTTCATCTGGGATGTGAATAGTTTTAGATCTTTGAAGTCGGAGAGTCACTTTGACACAGAGGTAACAGAAGACAAAGAAAATCTATGTTGTCGGGGGTATAAATGGCATCAGGCAGCAAAGATGGGCTTCAGGCAAGAAATTTTAGTTCATCTTCAGGGGTTTTGACCACTTAATAATCCCCAACAGTAAACTAGGCACAGTGAGGGATAAAATAATTTAAGAAACACAATACATCTCTCTCTCTCTCCCTCTTTCTCCATCTCTCTTCTTTTTCCCTCCCCTTCTCTCCCTCTCTCCCTCTCTCCCCCTCCCCCTCTCTCTCTCTCTCTCTCTCTCTCTCTCTCTCTCTCTCTCTCTCTCTCTCACACACACACACACACACACACACACACACATCATGCCTTTTGGCCAGCACTTTATAACAGTAACAACAGTAATTCCTAGGCTTGAATTGGGCCATGTTTTTTTTTCTCTTTACTTTTTTACTTATGATTTTTCTTTTGGTATAAGAAATACACTGTCACAATACATTTACAAAAGTAGGGATCATATAAAAGAGGACAAATAGGCACCAGTGACAATAATATAGTCATCCACATATCAACTCTCTGTAGAAGATTACAGCCGTATAAAAATCTTGCCACGTGAAATAGAAAATACTGAAGTGTCTGTAATTGTGTGATGTGTCTTATGCTTGGAGACCCGCTGGCTTTAATGATTAACTGAATTCCACAGGAGATAACAATACAACCATTCCTACATGAATGCAGAATGTAGAAACATGTACTAAGTAGCTGCTATGTTTCAGGCTCTGTGTGATATACTTTCTTTGTATTTTCTCTAATCTCTGTGGCAACATGAGGAGAGAGCTGCCATCTCAGTTAACAAACGAGCAAAGTTGGTCTGGATCAGGGCTGGTACCGTGAATTCCTTCATAATGATGGGACATGGAGTTTGAAAACACTGATTTAATTTTAAGTTAAGGGCCCCTGAGTATCCAACCTAGAATTACTTCAGGGTCAGGCTTCCTGTCCAGCTCAGCATCTTATTGAAGGAATTCTAACAGTTTGGAGTTTCTGGTGGAGACTGAATCGATGTAAGTGGTTTCCTGAGTCCGTCAACAACACAGGGTAGGGTTCAGAGGATGTCTTCAGTGAACGTTTTTTATTCCATTGTTTCATATGCCTGTAATCCCCCAAATCTGTGTATCAAAGAGCTGCACGAGTCCACAAAGTTTAGAAAAGCTTTGCTTTGGATTGGGGTGACAATAACTGTTTGAAGATACTGCAAATCTGTAGCTCTTTGTGATTGTGTGTGCCAATAAAGGACAGGGTGCCGGGCGGTGGTGGCGCATGCCTTTAATCCCAGCACTCGGGAGGCAGAGCCAGGCGGATCTCTGTGAGTTCGAGGCCAGCCTGGGCTACCAAGTGAGTTCCAGGAAAGGCACAAAGCTACACAGAGAAACCCTGTCTCGGAAAAACCAAAAACAAACAAACAAACAAACAAACAAACAAATAAATAAAAATAAAGGACAGGGTATAATTAATACTTAATGAATTCAGCTAATTTAGCAAACTTCCCAATGGAAAGCTTGGGCAGTCATGGATGGCTTCGAGTGACAGTGAGGTTTGCAGCGCACCCACTTATGTCCCTTTGTGCTGGTGTCCAGAGGCAGGCTCAACTCCTGGTGACTCTGTGAGTGTGAATAATGCCTTTGAGATGCTCCCTGATCTCTAACAGATTATATGTATTGAGCACATGTATGCTGTGTTTGAAGGGTTTTAATGCATTCTATTCTCTTTCTTAAATTTGTGCTATAAATATTTTGGGACAGAATGGTAGCAACCCTCTCCCCAGGTCCTCACCCAATTTGAATAACTATAGTCAAGTTTCTTTTTTTTTTTCACTTCTTGGTTGCTGTTGTTTTTTTGTTTTTTGTTTGTTTGGGTATTTTTGTTTTTTTGTTTTTGTTTTTTTCATCTTTTCAAGACAGGGTTTTTCTGTGTAGCTTTGGAGCCTGTCCTGGGACTCACTCTATAGACCAGGTTGGCCTCGAACTCACAGAGATCCACCCGCCTCTCCCTCCCAAGTGCTGAGATTGAAGGCATGCACCATCACTGCCTGGCTGTTGTTTGTTTTTTAAGACAGGATCTCTCTACCATATCTCTGACTGTCCTGGAACTCACTATTGTATATCAAACTGGCCTTGAACTCACAGAAATCCACCTGCCTCTGCCTCCTGAGTGCTGGGATGAAAGGCATATGACACCACACCTGGCCTGCCAAGGTTTTTTGTTGGTTTGTTTTTTATGTACCTTACCTCCAGATTATTTTGAAATACACCCCAAATATCATTTGTCAGTCTTCTAACATGTGACTTAAAAGATAAAGACTTATTGTTATAATTCTTTCAGCTTCACAGCAGCTCTCTTCATGGAATGCCATGATAATCTGTGCCTCACACACAGTGAGACTGCAGGTTTATAGACCTGCTCAGGTCACCCGGTTCATAAGTATATGGTGGAGTAACCACGCACACGCTGCCTGACTCCAGAGCCTGTCCTCCTTACCAAATACTATATAGTCGCCTCCAGACCCCACTGCTGTAGCTAATCCTCACACTAAAGGATTGGATCTTCAGAAGAGCAGACTCCCGGGGCTGTGACTGAATTCCATAAAGACAATTTCCATGTTCGTTTTCACGTATTCAGTCACCCAGCCATTGCTGAAAACTGGCACGCAGGGACAGAATGGCTTTGAGAGGCTCCAGTATCTCTAGTCAAGCAAGGACCAGCTTGTAATATTAATGGATTCTATTCAGTAAGGAGCGTTGATGAAGCAGGCCAACTCTTATTGTGATAGTTTGAAGTGTTGGAGAAATCCACACTGAGAAGGGACGTCACAGGAAATGTGACTGCCGTTGGCTGCTGCTACCACGGGAACGAAAAGGTTTCTTTTCAGACGAGTTTCCCTTTGCCTCTCTCTCTTGGCAGAGGGAGTCAGTCTTCCCACTGCGTCTTTTCAGTTTGTGTGGGGCACAGCTAATTGTGTTTGTCTCCAGTGTCACACGCTGCCTCCACTCCCTCGCCCTTTCTGAGGTCTCCTGCCTGCTGTGTACTGCGTCTACTGCCAGAAATCTCTCCCCACCTGGAAGCCAGTTGGCTGAGAAAACAAAGAAGATCCAGGGAGGCGAATTCTACCCCTCCAGAGACCTGACCTAGCAGGCCCCTCCTAAGCATTCAAACCGGATGCCTGCCGAAAAGACCGAGAGAGAGTGGCTAAACCAACAAAACACCATGATTCTCCCCTTACATTGCATCTGCTTGGCCCATCACATGGTTACAACCAGAGCAGAAAGCAAGCAAGTCCTATCTATCCATTGGTCGAGACACTTCGCTGCCTCAAATCCAAGAAGCTAGAGTCTCCATTCTCCCCATGAAAACATTGACTTTCTGCTTCCTTTTGTCATTGAGATCGCTGACATTTGCCAAGTCTTGAATCTGGGTTTCTTCTCTGGCCCTCTTACCTGCCCAGTCCCATCATGGAGGCTGTATAATTGCTGGAGGGCTGCCCGTGCCTTCTTATTCCTCTCATGGTGGAGCACCATAGGGTGTACTTTGTCAGGGTGCTCTTGAGGCTGAGAACAAGTTCCACCCATGTCCCTCGTGAAATATGCCAGCTAATTCCTCAGTCAAGGTCTTTTCTAGGAAACACTTATATTCTTTTTCATTTCTTTCTTCTATGTGTGTGTGCATATGTATGTGAGGGTGAGTGTGCCCTGTGTGTGTGGTGTATGTGGGTGTACACATGTATGTGAGGGTGAGTGTGCCCTGTGTG
>CABHPP010107468.1:8992-26358 GCA_902168425.1 Peromyscus attwateri
TATATATATATATATATATATATATATATATATGTATGTATATATTTTCCATAACACCGGCATGCCTTTCCACTGGCAGGGCTGACCCACACTTTTGCCAAAAACTCTAATAAAACTATTATTTTCCTTTATCTTTGGTCCCTATTACTTTGTCTTTAGTCCCTTTTCATTTGTCTTAGTCCCCCTTTTTTGTCTTTAGTCCCCCCTTTTTCTTTTTCCTTTTTTCTTTAGTCCCCGTTTTTTTCTTTAGTCCCTTTTTTCTTTGGTCCCTGTTCATGGCGCCATTCTGTGGGGTGTTTTCCCACCAACCCCACAGCTTCCCAGAGTTTTCTTGAGTGTGAGCAGCAGGAAATATTAGAAGGATTTATTGCAGAGAATCTTGTGGAGATAAACAGGTAGAAAATAAAGGATAGCCTCGAGAGGGCCCGGAACCTTTTCCAATGGGCCCAGACTGTCTCTGCCCCAGGGTTTTTATAGAGATGCCAAGGGGTGGAGCAAATGACCTCCTCCCCCAGCACAGCCAAGTGCAGACCATCTCAGACACCTGTACTCATGCCCATGGTCCTAATTATCCTCTCTATGTGAACATGCTGGGTAAAGCCACGAGGAACCCGAGAACGGGCTCCCACACACATGGATGGAAACATTTTGTTTGATAGGGATGTATTGTAAAATTATGAGTCAAATGAATATTTTCCCCCAAATTTACTTTGGGTCAGGTTATTTTATCCATTTAATAGAAATGAGACTACTCCACCATCCTGTTTACTGCTCAAAATGAAAAGAACCCAGATTGTCAATTCATGGACATCTACCAGGCCTTTAACTTGAAATACATATTTAATTGTGATCTATGGGACACAAATTTGAGTCTTTTTCTGTGTCACTAATGTATAATTCCTTAATGCTTTCATCCCCGCAACCATGTACATAAAAGCTCCAAAAAATGGACTTGGTAGATTGTCTTCATATATATCAGCATACTGATTCATATTTAGTTTACAAGGAAGAAGTTGGAATGGAAATATTTGAGAAGTGATGGAATGAAGAGAAAAGAGGGGAAAGTGGTGTAATATCTTTTAAATAAAATGTATAGCAATAAATTTTAAATAAAAAGTGGGGCTAGAGAGATGGTTCAGCAATTAGTAGCATTGGGGGTTGTTACAGAAGACCTAAGTTCTATTCCCAGAACCCACATGGTAGCTAACCATTTGCTGTAACTCCAATCCTGGGCATCTCCTGCTTTTTTTTCTGGACTCTGTAGATACTGTTCACAGACACATGTAGGCAAAACTCTCACATAACTAAAGTTAAAAACCAGTTAAAGCCGGGAAGTGGTGGCATACACCTTTAATCCCAGCACTTGGGAGGCAGAGCCAGACGGATCTCTGTGAGTTTGAGGCCAGCCTGGGCTACAGAGTGAGTTCCAGGAGAGGCACAAAGCTACACAGAGAAACCTTGTCTTGAAAAACCAAAAAAAAAAAGTTAAAACAGAAAAAATAAAAAAAAATTCTCTTCAGTGGTTTCCAAGTCCCGAGACAGACAGCAGCCAGAGATAGTTAGAAGGAACTCGTTTTTTAGTCCTGAATGAAAGGAGCTGTGGCCTTCTTCTGAGCCACCCTCCACAAAGCAAAAGCATCCTTGTTCTGAGCTGAAAATAGCTCAGCAGAGCCATCCAATTAAGAGCAGTGACCACAGTGCTGATAGGTGACTTTTCCTTGAAGTTTTCTGTATTTGTCTTCTCTATCTTTTCTATCTGTGAGAATTGTTACATTGGTACAGATATCTTTTAGTTTAAACATCAAGATTAACAGGTATCAAAGGCTCCAAAGCAATCTACTTACATAGTGTCTTTTCTGTGATTTTTAGCTAAGGCCTTGTGGTACAAGATGAACATGCCAGAGGCATTTCTTTCCTTCATTTTTATAATTTATATTTGTTCCTGCATGGGGTAAAATTATCCCTGGACTAATACTGCTGTGTTTTGTTGTTTTTCACCTGTCCACTGTGGAAATTGTGCTAGTTAACACAATTTCTGTGTTCACAGATGCATTACTCCTTGTTCCATTTCTCTCTAAGTATTCAACTTATTATGAAGACTTCACTGTTTATTATTAAATTGCCAAGAGATTAAATTTCATAGGAAAACTCCTAAGGCAAGGGAGCTATCATTCATCCTTCTGGTAGAAGAAGGACAGGTTGTCAGGGACAAGGACAGAATCTCTAGTTAATGGAAAAATACAGACCCCCCATAAGACAGGGAACTAGATCATCTTACAGTCAGGTTGCCTAGCAACAGGACATTGAGTAGAGCCCTTGACCTTTTCACCCTGTAAACATCCTACATAAACATCCTGTTAGCTTGCCCCACCTTATGCAGATAACACCTTCTTGCTTCCCCCATCCTGCAGGAACTATATAAACCCTCCTGGAGAAAAATAAAGTTGCACCTTGATCAGAATCTTGTCTTGGTGTATTTCCTTTGTGTCTCCTGTCCCTATCATTCTGTCCTTAGGGTGGTTGAGAACCCGTTGAAGCCCTGCTGGCCGGGGCAACTGGCACCCAATGTGGACGAAACCACCTCTTGAGGATCCAGAATGTCATCTCCCGGAGGAAAGACCAAGGCCTTAGTGAAGTTGTTGGATCCCCCTGAAATCGCCCGGTTCAGGATGTGATCCCGGAGGAGAGCAGAGGCGACGCAGGTAAGAAAGTGACAAGCCATGGGACAGGCAACTTCATCACAAGATTTATTCATTTCTGGCCTAAAAGAGCCCCTCAAGACACAAGGAACTAGGGTAAAGAAAAAAGACCTTAAAACCTTTTTTAATTATTAATGACATTCTTAGGGTCTATAAACATTCCCCTGACATACAAGAGGTTATTTATATAGGAGAAAAAATCTTCAAAGAAGCCATTCGCTCCTCCTCTACCTGCCCTAAGACCCCACCCCCACCGAGTGCTTTCTCATCTGCCTTTGGTCTGTCCCTTGGATCACTACCTGCGCTCTATGGAAGAGGGAACACTCATGACTTTTAAACCTAGGTATCCCCAGGAGTCCACCCCTGCCCATCTTTATCCCTCTGTTAATAATTCTACCTCTAACTCCCCTCTAGACCCTACCGAGGAGGCTTCCCTAGAGAAAGGGGCGGCCTGTTACCACAATCCAGACTGCCCCCCCTGCAAAAATCTCCCCTTAAAACAGGAGTCCTTGGGCCCTTTTAAACCACGTCAAAAATCTCCGGCGTTTCCCCCTTCCGTAATGCTCCCTCCATATGTTTCTCTGTCTTCCCACTTTTGGGGGTCCGTTCTTGATGAGTTCCCCCCCCAACAGAGTAAGGCCAGTCTGGAGGGGGTGGTGGTGAAAGATCTTGAAGTGTGGAAGGTATTGACAATGGTTTGTCTTTATGAAGGGAGCCAGAACCAGCCTTGAAAGTAGTTCCCAAAACTGAAGTGCTGGCAGGACTAGATGCTTGCTGTTGTAGAGGGTCAAGTCTTGGTGGCACTGGAGGGAGGGAAGCTTGTGGGGCCATGGAGAATGGAGAGAAAGGCCTTTCCACCTTGGCACCTGCCAACTCCTTCATCATGAAGAGAGAGTCAGAAAGGCCAACAGAAAAGGAAAGTCTGAGAAGGCCAGCAGCCTTCTGATTCTCATGATGTGAGGTAGGAAAACATTCAGCATTAACACCATTGCTGATCATCACAGAAAGACTTAATCCTGTTAATGGTGCCATAAAAGAGATATACTCTGCTTCCAGATGGTTACCAGAACTCCTGGTTAGAGCTGTAAATATACCTGATCTGCCCAGGAGAGAAAGCCCTTCTCCTGACGAAACTTCTGTTTCACAAATGCTGTCCCTCCAGCAAGCCCTTCAGGCTGTTGTCCTCACCTACAGCAACCCCCACCAGCCCTTTAGTTCTGTTATCACTCTGCCCCACCCTTTTATGAAAGGAATGGCTGTTAATTTAGCTTATGCAGTATGTGGGTCACCAACTTCCGTTCCCTTTCCTTGGAGTTATATTGACTGAGCTCTAGCAAGCGTGTCAGTTAGAATGGCATGTGAAAAAAAAAGATCGGGAAATGATCTTTATTACTGATTAATAATGCTATGTCAGCTTTCCAGAGTTCCTGTGGGGGGACAGTGGGAACTTTGTAGCAAACTGTTTGAGACCTTTCACACAGCACACACAAGTCCCATAGTCAATCACGTTCTGGGCTGAAGCAGGGGCACTGCTTGTCACAAATCCAGTCTGACAGCAGGGGCCATGTTTCCAAGGGCAGTGCTGAATTTTCATCCAAAGTGTCAGAAAGGCTTGTCGGAAATGCTGGCCTTGGTGTCACAGGCGGTCATAGCCGTGTTGGGCCAGCTTGACACAGCCTATGGCTGGCAGGGAGCACAGCAAACAGGGCAGCACCAAAGAGAGGGCACCCATGAAGGACCATCGGGTACAGCAGTTGGAGCGGGAGTAGGAGCAGGGATGGTCAGCACAGGAGCCCTCATCATTCTCATTGGTGCAATGGTAGAAGATGCCTTGTACTAGGCACATGCATGTGCCATAGACCCAAATCTTCCTTGCTCAGTTGATTCTAACCTTCTGCTTATAATGATACTCTTTTTAAAAAATCCTGTAACACTGATGGCAGAGGAAGCCCACCAATCCCATCATATGTAGTGCATCTGCAAACCACTGGGTTGGATCGCTGTGTTGCCACTTAGGGCACTCAGGGGCCTTCCACCTAGACTAACCTATTATTCCTCAGATCAATTCCAAGATCTCTAGGAAGAGAAACTGTACTGAGATGACTGCCTTAATGGGAGCCTGTTACTGCCATCACCTTAGCAGTCCTTTTGGGGGTTGGAGCAGCAGGAAAAGGCACAGGGATTGCCTTTCTAGTCCTGTCCAACTAATATTACTCAGAACTTCGACTGTCCATAGATGAGGATATTGCCCAACTTGAACGGGGAGTTTCTGCCTTCAAGTCATCCCTTTCCTCCTTAGTTGAGGTAGTTTTACAGAACAGGAGAGGCCTGGATCTCCTCTTTCTACAACAGGGTGGCCTTTGTACTGTGCTCATAGAGGAATGTTGCTTCTTTACAGATCACAAGGGGGTAGTCAGGGACAGTATGGCTAAGGTTAGAAAAGGACTAGAAAAAGAGAAAAAGAAAAGGAGAACAAGAGCTTGGGTGGTTCCAGAATTGGTTTTCCACCTCCCCTTGGCTAACGACCCTTCTTCCCTCCCTCCAAGGACTTGTTGTAGGCCTGCTCCTGGTCCTTGCCTTCGGGCCATGGGCACTTTCCCTGCTCACTCAGTTCATCCGAAGCCAAATAACAGACCTGCGGGCCAGGCAGATCCAGGTTCATTACCACCGCTTTGATATGCAGGACTATGGGGTTGAAATTTGCCCTGATGAGAGATGCCCCACACAGACCCCTTCACTCAGGAGAAGCTGCACCTGTGTGTGGGAAAAAGGTTCGCTTAAGGCATGATTGGAGTGCAGCTGGGACTGCACAGGCTGGGGACCATGGTACCCAAAAATCACGAGAGCCTGGATTATATGCCCTGTTGCATAGCGGTTGTGCAGTAGCAGCCTTGCGCTTACTCATTTCTGCTCCCTCAAAAAACTACACAGTCCATTGATTCCCACACTATGGGGATGCCTATGGTGCTTGAGTCTGGAGAGACATTGCCTCTCAGACCTTTTTTCACAACCTTTAGAAGGACAGGGCCTCTGTAATCCTCCATGCAAATCCTCTTTCAGAGCCCTCCTTTTAGACCATTCAAACCTGGTTTATGTTGGCCCTTAGATTTATTACTAAGAAGGGGGAGATGTCAGGGACAAAAACAGAACCTCTAGTTAATGGAAAGATACAGACCCCCCATAAGACAGGGAACTAGATCATCTTGCAGTCAGGTTGCCTAGCAACAGGACATTGAGTAGAGCCCTTGATCTTTTCACCCTGTAAACATCCTACATAAACATCCTGTTAGCCTGCCCCACCCTATGCAGATAACACCTTCTTGCTTCCCCCACCCTGCAGGAACTATATAAACCCTCCTGGAGAAAAATAAAGTTGCACCTTGATCAGAATCTTGTCTTGGTGTATTTCCTTTGTGTCTCCTGTTCCTATCATTCCGTCCTTAGGGTGGTTGAGAACCCATTGAAGCCCTGCTGGCCGGGACCACAGGTCATGTTGTTTATGATCTAGTTTCTGCTTTTCTCTCCTGGTTTTCTGAAGTCCCTGTGACAACTAGGTTAAATGTACCTTTAGTTCACCTCACCTCGATGTGAAGCCACAGAACAAACACTATCTATTGTGTACTAAAATCCCTCTTTAATTGTTAATATTCTGGATACTCTTCCTCCTGGGACAGAGGGAACTCACTCTCCTCCACAATGTGCAATGGACCTTGCAAGCTAACCACATTGTGTCTAGGAGGAAGAAGGGGAAGTGACTATAGAGTGTGGGAAGATAACAAGGTCTGCTGCTGAAGCCAGGGGCAAGTGCTATTGAAATGCAAATCTTTGCAGATCTGGAAAAGGCCTGGGTCTGGGGTGGAAGACTGGGCCAGGAAACACTCTGCTGTGTCCTGTAAGCACACTGTAACCCTAGGGATGCACTCTTTGTCACTCAGGCCTCAGAAGCCAATTAGGGACTCCAGTCTGACCTACCAGTGAGAAGTGGTGCAGGGCTCTTCTGGGTGGCATGCAGCAGGCTGGCTTTGTAGCAGAACAGGCACCAGTGGTATTGTTTATTGTAATATAAGCACTACTTCAGGGAACTGTGAATGGAGCCTAGGTGAACTGGGAAGCCACTAGATGGAGAGTGAGGGGCTTTTGTCCCCAGATGGGGAAGGGCAACTGGTGAGCTTAGGGATAAAAGTGTAGTCTTAGTGGAACCCTGTGGCTAGATTCAGAGTCTTGTGAGGTCCCATGTGATCATTGTATCTCCCTGGGTGCAGGTGCCCACCCCTGAATACTCTATGGGATGCATCTGTGCAGAGCATTGGGATCAGGGAACTGCATGTAGAAACATATTTGTGCTCAAGGTCAACATGCTTTTGGTGCATCCATAAAAGGCAGGTTGCCAAATTTGGAGAGGCCTTGTTTCTCCAGTATCTTTTAGACATTTGACACTTAACTTTTCTGTGTAAAATAAATTTATAGTTAATTTTGTGTAGGTTGTAAAAAACACCTCATGTGTGAAGCACCCCCATTTCAAGCAAGCCCCTCACCCCAGCTTGAAACAGGCCTGAGTTTAAAAATTCTCAGAGCTACTAACATAGGTCTCAGGACAAAGTCAGGATGTTTGAAGAGCCATCTGGTAGCAACTGATGAACCCTAGAATGCCCCAATGCTGGAGATGGTCAAAAGTACAAAGTCAGGATGTTTGAAGGACTATCTGGTAGCAATTGATTAACCACAGAATGCCCCAATGCTGGAGATATTCTATAAAGTTTGACAAACAACCAGTTAAAACTACAAAGTAAGATAATACAGAAATTCTCTAAAGCCCCTAAAACTTGAACCAATCAGAGTTGCACCCATAACTAGCACCCCTAAATGATGTATCCTTGTGGTTTTTGGCTTTAAAACCTGAACTAGCAGAGGGGCAGGCACCTCCTCCAGCCTCTACTGTGTTGGATGGCTTGATGAGGTCCCTGTCCCTGCCACAGGGATTGAACTGCTTCAATAAACCTTGCTTTTGCATTTCAATGAGTTTGTGTCCCTGGTGGTCTCTTCAGGGGGGTCTCATGCCCAGGGCACAACACTGTATTGGGTAGTGTGTCACTACTAAGCTGTGATATAAAACAGTAGAATTGGTGATATGAAGGATATACCAATGCTTAGGAGATAATAAGGCTTACAAAGTACAATTTAATTGAGTGAAAGCTGCCTCTAAACCATGCCAAAGATTAATTTGTTAACTAAGACTTAGAGATTAGGATGTTATGATATATATTTATTCACCAGGATTGTCTCAATATTTGTCTCCAAACCATGACAGAGAGACAGCCTTGCTTTACAACCAGCCACTAGGCCCATCCCCATATCAAAGAACAGGCTTCTAACAACCTGCTCATGGGGCATGACAGGATCACAACCAACCTTAAGGCATGGTATGTCATAAAGTTCCAGATTTCTTCTTCAGTAAAGAATGGTTCTGAGAGATGGGCAATATGACACCAGGTCACAACTATTTGAAAAATGAAACATTGTTGTGTTAAGGGTTGACCTGATCAAACAAGCTTTTTATTTATGCCCTGAGGCAGGGAGGAAGAAAATTCTTGGGAGAGCAAGTAACAGCCTGTCTAGTTCTTAGGAGCTTTCCCTAAGGGTCTGATGTATTGACAATAAAACAGAGCCCTTCTCTAAGGAAAGAGTATGCTTGGGAGAATTGGTAATGGTCTAGAACCAGGGCCTTTTGGAGAGGTTGCTTCAGTTCCTGAGAACCAACTCTTCCCTCCACATGGGGCTATGGTTATCAGTCCAGAGGCCACTGTGTCCTTAGTGATGTTCTTGAGATACCCTGTGATCTCCTTGTGAAGCATTGTTTGATTAGCCTCCTCTGATTTTGTTCCATTTTATGGTAGTTTGTGCTGACTTCTTTGAAGTCTACCATTTCTTTCCATTCTTTCCGAAAAGTAATATACAAGATGATGTTCTTCTTAAGAAGCTTACTTGGTATGTGACAGCTTGTGAGAGACCTCTCCAAATGAGCTTTTACCTTTTCTACTTTCTACTTATCCTATCTTTCTCATCCCCGGGCACCTTCACCTCAGGATCTTGTCACTGTTGTGTCAGGTCACTGGTGTACTTAAGAAATTCTGGGAATATATTTGCTGTTTAAGCCTCCCATCTGCCTAAGTGGTTAGACTTCTTGTCCCCTCATCATGTTGACATTGTAACCTTGAGCATGAACCTCAAGGAAAATTAAGGATGACAGCATATGTGGAATGCAAAATCTGTGTAGGCTGTATTCTCTTTGAGCATTAGCTGTGCATGGTGTCATTAAAATAATTTTTATTAATCTCACAAGTATGTGAAGTGATTTCTCCCTGGGATGGCATATTAATTCTAGAACAGCTGCATTTCCAGGCTTTTAGAAAATGTTTTTGAGATAAGCTCTCCTATGTTGACTCAGTTGGTCTTGATTCCAGCCTGTTGCTCTCCAGGGCAATGACCTTGCTGTCCTCGATATTACACATTAAATTAAATGACTGTACCACCTCAGAGTTTTAAAATTGTCCATTTGAGTCATGGAGTCTCTCCATTGCAATCACAGGAAAAGGATTTACATGTGGAGCTTGATTTCTGCCTTCAAATAAGAAAAGTAGAAATAGTTTGTTTTGTACACTGCAGTGGGAAACAGGGCAGGCAAACAGCTGCTGCAGTCACTATTATGAAGTGAGACAATACACTTCATAATTGTTCATATAATTTCTCTCATGTGTACTCATACTGTTGATCTGTTTACTTGTTTCTCTATGTTTGTTAATAGGCATTTCTCTTGCAAGGTGATATCATTTCATAGGTTACAGAAATGACAGAGATGACCCTCCTATTCAGTTTACTTAAGTTAAGGCAGAACCATGTTCCTTCCCCTGCATCAAGGCTGGGCAAGGTAATATGGCATGGGGGACAGGTCCTGATCTCACTCCTAGGAGCCTTGCAAACAGACCAACCTACACAACTGTCACACACATGCAGAGGGTCTAGGATGGTTCCTTGCAGCTCCCCAACTGTTGGTCCAGAGTTCATGAGCTCCCACAAGCTCAGTTCAGCTGTCTCTGACCCCCTAGCTTGTACAATCCCCCTCCTTTTCTTCAGCTACTTATTTACTGATACTTGATGTATTACTTTTCATTTTTATACTTCTTTTTCTGTTCTGAAGGTGTTGGTTGGAAAATATTTATTCTGTAACAGGACATACATTTTTTTTAGGAATTCCATAACATAAATTTTCACTATACTATATTCTTCTATCACCAAAAATGTTGCGTGAAGGTTTTTTATGCCCCTATATAATGAAAGAAATTGTCCCTGTTTTTCATATATTTCTCCACGAAAAATGATTTAAAATGTTATATATGCAATGGAATCACTCAGCATTAAAGGAAATCTAAATTATGAACATAGTAGAATAATCATCACAATTGAAAATAATTTTGTTAAAAATCATGACTGTTTTACAAAAAGCTTAATAACTTTTGACTATCCCATATGGATATTTTACTTTCATTTATATATACATGTAGATATGAGGGAAGATATTGGTATACTTCATGAAATTATAAAGTGTTCAGTCAAATGGAAAGAATTCTCAAAGGAAGTGATTGGAAAAAGAATGGAACAGGAACACAGAATGTACTAAAGATTTAGAAGGGATTCCAAAGTATCACAGGCTCCTGAACAAAAAAAAAAGAGGGAGCCATTAAAAGCATGATAATCAAAACATACACAATATAAGAAAATGTCATTATTAAACCCTTGGCAATAGATGCTAGCTATAAGGAAAGAGTAGAGAATGAAAAAATAGAGGTTACCAGAGAGGACTCATGTGCATAAAATATAGAGAATGCTTAAAAGTTAAAATGAAGGAAAAACGATGTCAGGTGCCTGGGCAAAATTAAGTCAAGATGTCCTCAGCATGGAGTTAAAGAACAATTAATATATAAGAGGTGTCTGATGACCATTGAAATTAGGATAATGGAAATAGTCAATAATATATTCATGTAGAAATGGGAGGAGGTTAGTAACTTTGGAGTGTTGGGGCAACAGTGTTACTGTGTATCAAGGCTGGGAATAATTAAAAAGGCAAAGAGTGAATAGATTCATTCATAAGTGGAATGGGGAATGTAGTGAATGAAATTAGAGAAGAGTATAGTATAGATCGCCATAACCCAAGTAAATGCTAGGCGGGGTGGCCAGCCTTTAATTCAAGCCTTGAAGGCAGAGACATGGATACCCACAGAGCATGTTGGATAGAAAGACTAGCTATCTTGATGAGCTGTGAGTTTATCTTATCTCAGTTAATAAGATGAACAATCAAGATTACTTCCTATAAACCATATGTACATATCCCTGCATGTATGATCACAAGCATACAACCTCATAGATCCTTGAAGTAGAAGACTGGAACTAGAAAATGGGACCCACACAAAAGAGCCAAATTATGCAGAAAAGGGTATTTACTAATGGAGAACTCTAGTCTCATTATGGCTCAGCAATTTGAAAGTAACTCAAACTCCAGAGTTTCTACACACCAAATTTCTTAAGGGAAAAGTCATTATAATATACTTATCTCAAATAAAAATAATTAAAGTACTGAATACATAAGATTTTGTTATTTGATCCCTATGTCAATCCAGTGTGCATTTGTGAAACAAGATATCACAGCCTTCCTCAAAGATAAGCAGAAGTTTGGAGCAGGTAGTTCATCTCAGCCTATGAAGCAAGAAATGTGAATTCTCTGAAGGTGACTTCAGGGACTCAATGAGCATACAAGAGACTTTAATGCGCCAGAGTTTTTTCATTGCTAAGGTTTTTGTATGTTCTCTATTACCTGGAGTATTTTTGCTTGTTTGTTTGGTTAGAGACAGGATCTTTCTGTAGAGCCCTGCTGTCCTGCAATGTGCTATGTAGATCAGTCTGGCCTCAAATTGACAGATAGCCTCCTTCCACTGCCTCTTGTTGGGAGGATTAATGCCACAAGTCACCACACCCCGCCTCAGTGCTGAGTATTTATGATAGCCAATGGCAAGCAAATATACTATATAATCAATAAACCATGTTGACAGGGAAATAGAATGTTTTACTTAGTAGACAACTTTGGTGAACATATTCACGGGAGCCACCTGTAAAAAAAATAGTTGGGAACATAAGTGCCTTCATGCTTAAGAATCAGCACATTCTCATGTACTTGAGGTGGTAATGTCTGTTGTACACAACATTTCACAGTGGCTTCAATGTGCCAAGTTCCACAGAGCTCTTAGTCACAGAATATTTTCTGTCTCAGCAAAGGCTGCATGCCAACCACATAAGTTTTAAGAAATAGCACATTCTAGCTTTTTTGATATGGAAACCTGTTGTACAGAAGATTCCCTTGGATAAGAACTGTGCCAAGTGCCAGAATGCTCCTAGGCACATGATATCATTCATTTTCAGACACTATTTGCAACACAGATTTATTAATTTCACAATGAATGATGAAATTTGAAAACTCTGTTTTGCCTCATGGATTTATCAATCCTCACTCAGTTGCTGTTCACAAATTGTTATAACAATGTCAAATTTCAGAATGTGCCTGAACAATATTCAGTCTTCTTTTCTACAGTAGAAGCATACCTGGAGAAGGTTTACAGAAACAGTCAGAAAGAAGAAATTTTAAATGAGTCCTGACATTGTAGTCAGTGGACTAGAACTAGAACTACAGCAATTCTGACATATATAGTTTGACTATGGTAAGTACAGAAAAGGTTCAACAAAATCACCAAATTTGAATCATGTAGCTGGAGTTTTTCTGGTCCTGCCTGGCCCACAGTCAGGACAAATCTCTCTAACCTGCCAGTCCCACAGCAGCTCAGACCCAACCAAGTAAACACACAGAGACTTATGTTGCTTACAAACTGTATGGCCGTGGCAGGCTGCTTGTTATCTACTGCTTCTATCTTAACTTAACCCATTTCTATTAATCTATACTTTGCCACATGGTTTGTGGCTTACCGATACCTTACATCTCGCTTTCCATGGTGGCGGCTGGCAGTGTCTCCCTTCTCAGCCTTCGACCTTCCAGAATTCTCTTCTCTGCTTGTCCCACCTATGCTTCCTGCCTGGCTACTGGCCAATCAGTGTTTTATTTATTAACCAATCACAGCAACACATTTGACATACAGAGCATCCCACAACAGAAGAGGAATACCAAACATCATTACTCAAATAAATGTGTACAATATGGGAAATTCTTTACCTATTTCTCAACTCTTAAAGATCATCACAGAATTGACACTAGAGAGAAACTATACAGATATAAAGAATGTTGCAAGTATGATGCCTCAAGATCAAACCTTACATTACTTCAGATAATTTATGCTAGCAACAAACTTGGTAGGTAATCATTGTCCCAGTGTTTATACATAGAAAATGTTCTTTAAAATAGAAAAACTTGACTAGAGTATATTAAACAATGTTCATATATCACTTGATGTCAGACAAAATAACACAAGCACACTTATGTATAATTGAAATTTAGAAACATTTTACCAAGAAATACAACTTATATTCACCAAGTAATCTCTTGGTAAATAAGCTATACAGACAATACAATTTCATATAGAAGGATTTCATGTAGAAATTATTTTTAATAATGGGGCTAAATTCATGTCCAAATTAGCTAAATCAAAATTATTGAAAAATATAAGGCCTTTAACCCAGGAAATACTACTTATAACCATCAGTAAGTAGGTAAGATATTAGTGTTTGTGTTACATTCTACATGAAAATTATTTTGTTCATAGTATTTGCAGTTTCATCTAAGTGTACATTATAGAAATTTTTAACTTTAAATTATTCTCTTGACTAAATTCCGGATACATATATTAATGTTTTGTGTTCATTACATGATGCCTTGGCATGATAAATGTTTATTTAATGGTAGAAAGGTGCCATTAATATTACCCACTCCATGGATACAAACTAAAACGTGTGTTTACTTCATAGTACATTACTTGACATAAATTCTAACATAGAAATTAGTAATTGTGTATATAGGGAGCAGAGGAAGTTTGGAATTTGTGAAAGACTGAATGAGTGTCCTTTGTGTACTGGAAAACCGCCATGTCAGAGAGTATACACTCAGGCCCATGGGAAACTTGTAAAATAAACCCTTTCCAGTGTTGAGTGTTGTTTAGACTCAGCAGAAGGAGAACACCTCCTGTGCTGCATGTCAATGCTGGTAGTGCTCAGAAAATATTCACCCCAGCCTTCTCCAATTGTGGTTTAAGCCTCAGCAGTGCTCCCCTACAGAGACTGCCCTCCTGACATTATCCAAACCTGCCCCCTTATTCAGCTGGATAGAATGAACCCTCTAGCTGTAGGTATTATCTGTGAAACATTGATCATCTCTTTGTAATGAATAGGCAGAGATTCCTGGTGAGGCTGATTTTCTGTCAGAGGGCAGAGACTTCCTAATTCCAGCTATTTTGTGTGTTCCTTTTTCTGTTCATCTATTTTTTCCTATGACATCATCAGCCAATTCACACCTTTATTACCATGATTGGAGAGGCAGAGACAGGCCACTCTCTGTGAGTTTGAGAACACTATGTTGTATACAGTGAGTTCCAGGACAGCCAAGTTGACCACACAAAAAAAACCCTGTCTTTAAAAACTAAAAGAAAAAAATTATATTAACTATACTACTTAAGTAATTATAATAAACTAGGTCATGGGAGACAATGGGGAAAAAATCACTGAAGACCTTAAAGAGGCATGGATTGCCCTCATGCTTCTTGGCCCCAAACACCTAGGTTTTTCTGTCTGTTGAAATACTTTCATCTGCATCTACTCCACAGAATTTGTCATTCTCAATGGAAGCATCTATGTTGTTTTAGTCAACCACCAAAGAGAAAGAGAATGTGAGGGTCCTTAAGGGTCCTTAAGGCTTCTGAATAACACCTGTGCTGAGCCTCCATTTGAAATGCCCAGCTGGCTCTGCTGGGTGTAGCAGGTTAATTCAATCACATTCCCATATCTATACTAAAGTCCTTCATGATGCTGGTCTGAATGCATGGGAAGAGAACCTTCAGTTTGTTCTGCCTCTGAGAGCCAATAGTGCTCTTTATCTTGGCTCTGCTATAGAACAGGGAATGTGGTTTGTGATCCTTGGAATCCAGTCTCTGTGTGTGGTAGCAAGCATGGGGGTTGTTGGTGTTTTGGAATCTGAAATATTATCAGGAAGATGAAATTTTAAAATAAAGTTTCCTGAGAGCATCCACGTATAAGGGAAAGGGAGATGACATAGTCTCAGGTAAATATATAAATGGAGATGAGATACGGTGACTGTTGTTACAGAAATGCTTCATTTGCAGTAGCCCCTAATGTTTAATTTACATGGCTTTCTTTTTCTTTTTCTCAAGTGGCTATAGAAGTAAAATCTTTTGAACGCATGTCACCTATATGTGTTTCCCCACTTTTCACAGTTCTCTCACCATTTTAGTTTTTCTAGATAAATTCTCTCAATTAATACATAATGGATATTTTTTTATATTACACACAAACATGGATACTCACTTCCTACTTAGAATGTAATTGAGTCATTTCAATCAGTTAGGAAGGAGACATGTTATATGACCCTTCTGCCCAGGAATCAATTGCTCATTATATAAAAATCAAAGAAAGAGGCACAAAGAAACAGGAAGGAATGTATGCCCTGAAAAAATTAATAAAAGACATACTGTGTCATATACTAAGATGAAGTATTTAAATGTGATACAAACTTCCAAATGGAATTTGTCAGTCATAAGGTGGTGTGAAATTATCCTAACAAGAGTCTTTTTTTCTTTTTACTTTTCTGTTTTTTGACTAGATTTAAAGAATCTATTCCATCATTTCTCTTTGTTAGCTACTAACCTCCTGGTCAACCTGCAATCCCCTTCAGTTGTGCTGACACCTGCTACCAATCTCTCCCATAGGGGCTAATGCTGATTTTCTTGCCCTGGCCGAGCAGATTCACATTTGTCTTCATCACTTAGACTTCACTGTAGTTAGAGTTTTCCTGCCTGGCCCACAGTCAGGACAAATCTCTGTCACCCGCCAGTCCCACAGCCACTCAGACTCAACCAAGTAAACACAGAGACTTATATTGTTTAAACTGTTTGGCCTAATGGCTCAGGCTTCTGACTATCTGGTTCTTACATCTTAAATTAATCCATTTCTATAAACCTAGGCCTTGCCATGTGGCTCGTGGCTCACCGGCTTCTTCACATGCTGCTTGTCATGGAGGCGGCTGGCAGTGTTTCTCTGCCTCAGCCTTCCACTTCCCAGAATTTTTTTCTGTTAGTCCCGCCTTTACTTCCTGCCTGGCCACTGGCCAATCAGTGTTTTATTTGTTGACCAATCAGAGCAATTTGACATACAGACCATCCCACGGCACTTTACTGTCTTCTCTTTAGCACTAGTAACAGCTCTGAGGAAATTTACAGAGGAATGTGAAAATTTAATCAGAATTAATGTAGAAACTGAAGTTTCCCTTCAGGTATTATCTTTACTCCCTGTGACACAGGAGGAATGTTCCAAAATTCTGTATATGTACTCTAGCTGTTAAAGGCAGAGATGCTGAAGCAGGCCTAAGTTCTATGCCTTTACATTTGTGTTGCTTACTCATGCCTGAAATGAGTCCTTCATAGCTCAAAACTCATCCAAGATGAGCAACGTCCTTTACGAAGGCACAACTTCTAATTCTTTCCTAAAGAGATCCAACTACTAAGAGAAAAGCGGTCGAATAAATGATCCTATGGGGGCAATTCAGTGGGAAGCCCACACACTCAAAAAGAAGTAAGCCATGCCTTTCACTGTCCCTTTCATTTGATAGATTGTTAGGCACAAGCCTAACAGCCTGCATCCTACTCTGCCCTTTTTAATCTAGGCTGCTAACAGAAGTTTCCACCCACACTTATGGGGTGGGTTCTTTCCACATAAATTAAGGCAATCAGGACAAGGTTTAGTTCGATTCCCTACTGAGGCAATTCTAATTTGTGGCAAATTGACATTAAAACCAATCTTCACATTCCACCATTGCTCACTGGCCACCTTAAAATCCATATGCTTATGCAGACATAAACATACACACATCACAGCAAGGAAACAAAAAAGGACGAAAAAAGAATATATTTAGGAAATGATATTCAAATTAAATTGTAAATACACTATAATCTTTTGTCCCTCAAGCCTCATATTTAGTTCATAGTATAATACAGTCCTCTTTTAAATGTCCTATATTCCAATATCCTAAAAATCCAAATCCAAATTCTTTAAAAGTCTCATATAATGTATCGGGGATGAAGGGGGTCCAGCCCCTCGATAGTCCCTTCCCAGGGTTTGGGAAGAATCCACAACCAGATGATAATTAATCTTTGATGAAAAGAAATGAATCTATGTACATGAAACTCCTTAGTCCATACACTTTATTATTCTGTGTCAGTTCTTTCTCTACACAGCTTATACTCTGCTCTCATTTTTAGCTCCTTTCTTGCCTGATTTCTCTCTACATTTATCTGCTGTCCCCTCTAGGTTCTATCTTAATTCCTTCATCTTAGTTCTGTCCCTTCTAGGTTCTCATCCATCTGATTCTTTCCCAAACCATCTCCTCTC
>CABHPP010107469.1:0-13299 GCA_902168425.1 Peromyscus attwateri
TTTTTTTTTTTTTTTTTTCAATGCCAAATGCCATTTATTGAAGGAGGGAGGAGGTCTGTATTGAAATAGTTTTAAATATTAACTTGTCATATATAAATATGTATGCATATATAGAAATTTAAACAATAAAATTTGTTTTTATTTTATATGTATGAGTGTTTGCCTGCGTGAATGTCTCTGCACCACATGCATGTGTTCCTGGTGCTATGAGAGGCCAGAAAAGAACTTTAGATCCCTTGGAACTGGAGTAACAGATGGTTGTGAGCTCAGTGTGGGTGTTAGGAATCACACTCAGGTCCTCTGCAAGAGTAGCCGTGCTCTTGACCAATAAGCCATATCTCCAGCTCCCGAGCCTATTGATTTTATTATCTCAGTTATTGTATCATTCCTATAGTCTTTTCCTCTGCATGTAACTACCACGTGTACATGGTGCTTTTATTGTGTGCTGGAAAGTGCCAGAAGACTTGGGGTTTTGCCCCAATGCCATCGCTCATGGGTGGGTGGCTAAGCAAGTTCCTCATCTGTGCAAGCCTCAGCAACGCCACACCTAAATAAGGAAGCTTGAAGGGAAAATTCTGAAGTCAGTGTGACCCATTTCTAAACGTCTGTGTTTTCTCTTCTGTTCCCCTAGTGTGAATGAAGCAGCAGGTTTTGCTCCTGAACACTGGAGGGAGCACGGTGCCCTAGCCTACCCACTGACGGCGGGCACAGTGCCAGCAGCTGACTTGCCGAGTGTGTGGGAAGCACTTGGGCCCATCAGGGCCAGAGGCAAGGTGGGTGTGTCCTTATGGGAGGTGAGGTCTGTGCCCTCTTCATGCACACACTGGGAGCAGACAGATCAGTACAAACTTGGCAGCTTTGGACACCCCACATCCATTACCCATCCCTTTCCTGTACACTAAGTTTCAATGCGGGGATCTCGTGCTTGCTAAGTATGAGCTCCACCTGAGCTCCAACTCCAGGCCTGAATTCCCCCTGCCCTGAATCCCCCACTTGCATCGAAGGAAATACTGAATATGTGAGAGTATAGCATGAGGATTGCCTGTCTTACCACCTAGTGATTAATATTTTAATGTTTATTTTGTGCATATATATCTACTATAGTACATTTTATAGCCTATGATTTTATGTAGCATGGTCCCGCCCCTCCCCCCATGTCATTCTTCCTGTTTTCAACATTGCATATTTCCCATAAGGACACAGCATAATTTAGCACTCTTCTGAGCTTGGCCAACTTTTCATTAGAGGGAAATCAATCTTTGCAGCTTATCCTTTGTTGACTCATTTCCCCATGTCCTGTTTTAAAAATTACAGTTACTTATTGTATGTGGGTGTGAACATGCCCCAGCACATTGTGTGGAATTGTCAGAGGACAACTTGGTGGAGTTGGTTCTCTCCTCCCATAAATGTGGGGCCCATGGATTGAACTCAGGTTGTCAGGCTTGGTGGTAAGTGACTTTACCCCCAGAACCATCTTGCCATTTTTACTTTATGTGCATTGGTGTGAAGATGTCAGATCCCCTGGAACTGGAGTTACAGACAGTTGTGAGCGGCCATGTGGGTGCTGGGAATTGAACCTGGGCCCTCTGGAAGAACAGCCAGTGCTCTTAACCACTGAGCCATCCCTCCAGCCCCAACCAGCCAGATTTTATACTTATTTTGTGAAAAGCATCTCCCAAATTTCCCCGAGTTGTCCTTGAATTTGTAATCCTCTTGGGAGTTGGGCTGTAGGCCGTGCCACCTCACCTGACTCCAGAAGCTGTCAGCTTTGCAGTTGTATTTTATTTTCAGAACGATTTCATCAGTACACTCTCTGGTCAAAGTGCTCATCACTAAATCCTGGTTAAGAGAACTACAAAATTAGCCAGGCAGTGGTGGCGCACACCTTTAATCCCAGCACTCAGGAGGCAGAGGCAGGTGGATCTCTGTCTGAGGCCAGCCTGGGCTACAGAATGAGTTCCAGGACAGTCAGGGCTGCACAGAGAAGCCCCGTCTTGAAAAACAAAAAACAAACAAACAAAACACACACACCAAAAGAACTACAAAATTACTTGGTGAAATGGCATTATTACTCTTTTTAGCTGGGTGGTGGTGGCTCATGCCTTTAATCACAGCACTTGGGAGGCAGAGGCAGGCAGATCTTTCAGTTCAAGGCCAGCCTGGTCTAGAGATAGTTCCAAGACAGCTGGGGCTAGAGAATCCCCGCTTTGAAAAAAATCAAACCAAACCAAAATTCTTTAAAAAAATTTTTGTGTGCGCACATGCACACATCAGAGCACATGTGGAGGTCAGCTTGTGGGGGTAGGGTCTTCCTCCACCGTGCGTGTCAGAGAGAGCCAACCCAGATTGTCAGGTTTGGAGGCAATACCTTTAGTTCATGAGCCTTCTTGCCTGCCATGGCCCAGCTATTTTAAAATTTCCTTTCTCGTGTTATCAGCTGAGTCAAACTTCTTTAGTTTTTACTTCTGCCCCTTCCCCCCATTTGGACCCCCCCTTTTTTTTTCCGAGACAGGGTTTCTCTGTGTAGTTTTGGTGCCTGTCCTGGATCTCACCCTGTAGACCAGGCTGGCCTCGAACTCACAGAGATCTGCCTGGCTCTGCCTCCTGAGTGCTGGGATTAAAGGTGTGCGCCACCACCACCCGGCTGGAACTCCTTTTAAGTATCACTGAACATCTTTTTTTCCTCTTTGAGTTGTCCAAAATCATTTGCGCATTGTTTATTTTAGGTGTCTCCTGTAGCCTACGCTGACCTCCACTTCCCTGAGGATGATAACCTTGGACTCTAAGCTCTCCTGACTTAACTCCTAAGTGCTTGGATGACGTGTGCCACCATGCCCAGGTCAGGCTGGCCTTGGACTCACAGAGATCCACCTGCCTCTGCCTCCCGAGTGCTGGGATTAAAGGCATGCCACCATTGACTAGCTGGATTTTTTTTTCTTTCGTAGTAAAATCGAGGCTTAATTTTAAAACTGGCTTAGTTTACTTTCGCTGCCTGACGCCGCCGGGGTCACATGCGTGAGGCCTGTCTGCAGCAGCCGATCCATGAGCTACGTCGCCTCTTATTTGCTTGCCGCCCTTGGGGGGCAACTCCTCTCCCAGCACCAAAGAAGATACTAGACAGCATGGGCATCAAGGCGGATGATGACCGGCTCAGCATCAGTGAGCTGAATGGAAAAAACATTGAGGATGTCATCGCCCAGGGTGTTGGCAAACTTGCCAGTGTGCCTGCTGGTGGGGCTGTGGCTGTTTCTGCTGCCCCTAGCTCTGCAGCTCCTGCTGCTGGTTCTGCCCCTGCTGCAGCAGAGGAGAAGAAAGACGAGAAAAAGGAGGAGTCCGAGGAGTCCAATGATGACTTGGGATTTGGCTTGTTTGATTAAATTCCTGCTCCCCTGCAAATAAAAACTTTTTATGTAAAACAAGCAAACAAACAAACAACTGGCTTAGTTTAGAATGGCGGTCTGCCGGTGCTTGCATTAGTGTGTAATTTTACTGACTTCCTTTATTCTGAATAAAGGAAAGAGCGACGCCCTTCATTCACTTCAACTCAAAGTATAACATGGATGAACTAAAAAAATGTGGGTCTTGGAATCAGTCATTTATCACAAAATGAACAATTTCAAATTTTAAACACGATCACTTTATATTCAACTCAAAAGCAAGTAAACAATTTTATTCAAACTCTACAAACATCATTTATCTTATATTAGCCTGAGATTAAGCATGAAGAAGTTGGACCTGAAGTTGGGCTTTATTGCCCAAACATCATGTCAGAATGAGCGCCTCATAAAGCCAGGCTCAAGCACCCGGTGATCTCTGCCTGTATCAGCAATGCAGGCGGACTCTAACTGTCCTGGTCCACATGATCATTCTGGGTTCTGAAAACTGTTTTAATCCTCAGGATTGAACCCAGTGCTTACCCATGACAGGCAAGTGCTCTACCCCTCGCCTTCCCTCACATGATCCTCAGAGGCTAAAAATGCCCATTTGAAAGACAAAAAGATCTGCTATGACAAATGTATGGAAGGTGTACCCAGCTACAGATGGCCGATCAACATCTCTGAAGCAGCTGCTTTGGGTGACAATTAAAAACAACGCCCAGGTCCTTTCTGTTCGTCACGTACTGGAAAACATGCAGCAGCATGAAGTGTTTTATTAAGTTTATAAACACCAGGGACTGTAATAAAATATAAAATACAGAGCATCTCTTTTTTAAATATCAAGTTTCTGAATGCTTCATTCATCCTTTGGTTTCAAACCATACAATGCACTCATATTACACTGTACATGTGGCAATGAGACAGAACACTGTCTGACTGCAGGGTAAGGAGGGTGCTGTAGGAATACCAAAGCACTACTTTATAGAAAGTAAGCGTTGAAGCAAAAATACTTTCTGAATATATATATATACTGTACATTGTAAACAAACATTCAGAATAAGAATCAACACAGGCCAAAATATCGTTTCCCAGGAAATCAGGATCTTTTTCCTTTGAAATGATACACGCTGAGAATGCGGTGGTGCCTGTTCCTCTATTTGCTCATGTGCTTAGATCTCTTGGAAATGAGTAATTGTTACATTCATTTGCTAACGGTCTGTCCTCTCTAGGATGGCTGGCTGTTGCAAACAAGGAATAAGAACTATTTCTGTCCCTGCCTTTCCTTTCATCCTAGTTAAGTAACATAGAAGCAATTCACCTCCATCAGTCCACTGGGTAATGTAAGTAGACCAGTAAATTTCCAATCTGTGCAGGGGAAACTAGTTGACAGTTTGTTCCCAATAAGGCCAGTCAAAATAACCACTACTAAGTCAGTCCAAGCTAGTAGTAAACCCCTGATTTAGCAGGCTGAATCCAGGTCTGAAGTTAGGTGATTCTAATTTCTATATCACTGTGCAAATCTAGAATTTTCTATGTAAAAGAGAGTGCTGGCAGCATTGAAGCCCTGTCGTAAGAGAATGAAACGCTGATTAGGTATTGAGATGTAGAGAGGCTATGAGAAGAAATCAGAATGTAATGATAGTGTTAGAGTAATGGCCTTGAAATTTCCTTAAATGAATCTGGAACTAAGACAGTTTATGAGTCAATTATGTTCTGAGTCAAAAGCCTACATGTGAATGATAAACACATAAAGCCAACGATGCACTTTCTACAATGATTATATGCAAGGATGTCAAGTCTTATGTTAGCATTCTATGCCAGCGGTAGCCCCACTATAAGGAAAATGAGTCATGACTGCCCATCCCTTTTCAAAGCTTCCAGTCTCTGAAGGAGTGCATTTCCAAATGCTTCCCGGTAGGCAGGGCTGAGCGTATCCAACAAGGAGTAGACTGTCTCGTGGTAAGGGGTCTGCAAATGATCCTCCACCTGGTCAAAAGCATAGCCCACCACCTACGAGAGAAGGGCAGCAGTGAGCGGTCATCAGCTTCCAGCCTGCTACTGAATGGCTCATTTTGTAGTGACCCTGTTTCTCAGCAGACGACATGCATTTCAGACCAGCTGGGAGCAATCTCTATAAGTAGATTATACGGCCAAGACCACTACCTGAAACATGCTTCCTCCACACTCTGTAAGAGGTTGGGTTTGTTCACTTTTGCTCCTTTAAAGTGTTAGAAATCTTGAAAGTAACACTTGACTTTTCATATCTCAAAATGATTTTAACCCTTATTTTTATTTTAAACCATGTCTATGTATGCCCGTGTTTACCCAAGTGCAGATGTCCCATGGCGGCCAGAAGACAGCACTGGGCCTCCTGGAGCTGCAGTCACAGGCCACAGCTGCCTGACATGTGGGGATCAAACTGGTGCAAGAGAAGCATGCGTTCCTAACCGCAGAGCTCTCTCTCCAGCATATACCCTTACTGGATTCCATACACACTGAAGATCTACCACACCAAAGTGCAGCTTGCAATAAAGACATTGGTGACAAAGCCTCCCCATTCCAGCCTGCTGCTGAGAACTGAACCCAGGGTCACATATATGTTAGGCAAGGGCTCTACCACTAAGTCTGTCTGTCTGTCTATCTGTCTTCCTTTTCTCCTTCCCTCCCCCTCTTCCTTTCTTTCTTGAGGCAGGATCTCACTCTGTAGCCCAGGCTGGCCTTGATCTCAGAGATCCACCTGCCTCGGCCTCCTGAGTGCTGGGATTAAAGGAGTGCACCACCACACCCAGCATCTGAGTGCCTTCAAAAAATTGCCTGGCTGTTTTGTTTTTTTTTTTCCTTCTTCTTCTTTTTCTTAATACAAATGTACCCAGTACAGAGAGCCCATTCTGGGAGCTGCAGTTGTTAGCTATAGGAAGGAAAGAAATCCGTTTGGTGGTAATAATCCAAGCAACTGAATCAACTCTGGAAATGATTTTACCCTCTCAAATTCAACTGTTCTATGTTGATTAAAATTTTGACCAACAAAATTTGGTCAAATTAATCAAACTTTAACCAAATTAAAATAACCAAAATTTGGGGGAAAATATTTAAGTTTTTTTTTGAAGATTCCCATGACCTGTTTTTATATAATGTCCTTCTCTATCCTTTCTGATAAAGTGGTAAAGATACATGCTTTTTTCTTCTTCTAGTGATAAAAGTGAGTTACCCTGAGCCCTGCTTCTGTGAGCTCTAGGCAGTATCGGTTCCTCTCTTTTGTCTCCACGTTGATGTAAGCCACATCATCTGCACAGCGCAGGCTTTTTGAGACAGACATGCTATTGACGGCGAAGAGAACATCATTTACGACAGCCTCGGCCTCTAGCCGCATGTCCTTCATATCCGTTCCTTCGAACCCATTGAGCTCGGAGCCTTCTTCAAATCCAGACATACTGCCCAGCTCCACGGGGTTATAGTCTGTTTCCATTCTGCAAGAAAGTAGTAACCGTTTTTTAATAGAAAGATATTCAAATTATATTTGATTAAGATAACTAAGCTTTACACTGATAGTGTAAAACACAGACAGGCTGGGAGACAGCTCAGTGGGTAAGTAGTCACTTGTTGCACATCCATGAGGACCCAAGTCCAATGCCAGCCACATGTAACCAGCCCGGCATGCTGGTTAAGTGCACCTGTGACCCCAGGGTTGAAAATAACACACACACACACACACACACACACACACACACACACACACACGAAAGCAAACTACTACATTTTTTTCAGGAAAAATACTGCCTGAAACCATTTCCAGTAGTTTTCACAGTAAAATTACAGATATCTATGCATTTTTAGGAAACAATTCCCTTTTCTTCATTTATTCCCTAAAACTTAAGAAACAACTACTTATTTGTGAGTGTGTGTATGGTCACACATGCTTGCCATGGCTTGCTGTGGTGGTCAGTCTTCTTCTAGCCTGTGGGTCCAGGGAACTGGGCTCAGATCATTGGGCTTGGTGGCAAGCACCTTTATCCCAGCAAGCCTTAAAACATCAATTCTCATTTGGATAAACAATTGTCTTAGTACCATTTTTTAGCTATTTCACACAATGCCTCAGCAAATGAGTACATAGTTTTATTTTTTTTGAGACAGGCACTGAGAAGGTGCTGAATGTCAGGAGCTCACTGTGTAAACCAGGCTGGCCTTCACTCCCAAGTGCTAGGATTAAGGGCACACACAAGTAGGCCCAGTGAGTGCACAGTCTCCCCCCCCCCCCCCAAAATAGGGTTTCTATGTAGCTTTGGAGCCTGTCCTGGAACCTCACAGAGATCTGCCTGCCTCTGCCTCCGGAGTGCTGGGATTAAAGGTGTGAGCCCCGCCCCCCCCAGAGTGTGCACGTTCTTAAATGTGTAATTGTTTCTCTAATTACATGTCAGAACGGGAACTGCAAAGTCAGAGGGCACACCCATGGTAACTCTCAACAGGTGTCACTGAACGGCAAAGCCTTGCTGACTGACTCACTCTACAGGCGGAAAGCTAGGCAGCGGTCCTTTCAACCCGAGCTCTCCAATCCCTTTTAACTTTTGTCAATCTGAGAGGCAAAGAACAAGAGCTCATTGTTTCAGCATGTATTTCCTTGAGTAGACACCTTTTCGGAGGCTTACAGGATATTTTTAGCTGCCGAGGTCACACAGAAGTGGAAACATAGTTTGTGTGAAATCTGAGTTTACAGCCATACCTAGGAAAGTGGATGATGCTATGTACCAAACATCTAAAACTGGGTTACTATAATTCTTTAAACGTTTCTCCCTTGTTCAATTAACACTGCTTATAATTATGTTTGGTTTCATAGATGTGATCATTTAATATAGTTTATAGATTCTGTTTGGCCTCTGGTGGTCCAGTGGTTAGGATTCGGTGCTCTCACCACTGAGGCCCTGGTTGGAAGGTTTTAGCCTCTAAACACCACACACGTCATGTCTTTATCTTGGTAACTATTCACCTCAGTTACAGACATCAGAATAACCATTACACGAAAAAGATGTCCCTAAAGTTCTCTTAGCAGGAGTCTGGCACTGGCATGGAAGAGGGCCTTACAGGCTGGCAGGTTAGGTCACCAGATGGCTCCTGGGCAACATTCTGCCTCAAGTTCCCAAAAGGAGAAGATACCTAGGAGATTGCATGCATCCCTCGGGGAATGATGTGGAAAACTTAGAACTTCTGACAATGATTTATGTGTAGATTCATGTGTCTGCATGTGTGTTTGTGCGTGTGTGTGCAGGTACCCATTGAGGCCAGAAGGTGGTGTTGGAACCCCTGGGGCTGGAGTCACTGCCTGGGTGCTGGCAGCTGAACCCAGCTGCTCTGCAAGAGTAGTGAAGTGCTCTTAACCACTGTTCTCTCTCTCTCTCTCTCTCTCTTTTTTTTTTTTTTTTTTTTTTTTTTGGTTTTTCGAGTCAGGGTTTCTCTGTGTAGCTTTGCGCCTTTCCTGGAACTCGCTCTGTAGACCAGGCTGGCCTCGAACTCACAGAGATCCGCCTGGCTCTGCCTCCCGAGTGCTGGGATTAAAGGTGTATGCCACCACCGCCCGGCCTCTCTCTCTTTTTTTTTAAAGATTTATTTACTATATATACAGTGTTCTGCCTGCATATATGGCTGCAGGCCAGAAGAGGGCACCAGATCTCATTACAGATGGTTGTGAGCCACCTTGTAGTCCTGGGTATTGAACTCAGGACCTTTGGAAGAGCAATTAGTACTCTTAATCGCTGAGCCATCTCTCCAGCCCCTCACTGTTCTCTCTTAATCTCCAGCTGTAATGTACTGTTTTGTTGGCTGTAAGACTTTAATACTGATGGACCACCTTTCCCTTGCCTGGTTACACCCAGATTTTCTGAGGGGAATAATGCCTCTTGCCCTACTGAGTGAAGCAGCAGGTGGTGTGGCTGAGACTGACCAATTAGTGCACAGACTTCTTCCTGGTCTTTTTAGTCCAGTCAGGGCACACTCCTAGCAGCCATCTTGAGATAAGGACAGGAGTCCAAGGACAATTCTGACAAGGGGATGAGAACATCAGCAAGAAACAGAAGAGCAGGAGAGCCCGGACAGTTTCCCAACCTCTGTACTTTTCAGATACTGGAGCCATTAACCCCCCCCCCCCCCCCCCCCCCCCCCCCACCCCCGCCATTGCTGGCAACAGAAAGCATTCTCACTGACTAGTCCATCAAAATCCAAGGCAGTGGCTGATCTAGCTCTCCGACAGCTTTAGGGAGGTACAGAGATTTTAAATACGGAAGCCTGATGACGACGAATATTTTTGTACCTGTCATGCAGAAAGCGCTTGGTAAAAACGTTTTTGTAGAATCGAGTATCAATATGTGCTTGCTATTAGCTTCCTATTGCTGCTGCAACAAAGGACCATGACATGGGGCACGGTGGCCGGAGCGAAGGACCATCAACACAGCGGCTGAAAGAGCACTGCTCCCTTTGACAGTTCTGGAGGGACGAAGCAGAAAACCAAGACACTGGCACGGCTTGTTCCTTCTGAAGGATTCAGAGAACTGAGTACTTCCTTGTGCTTTTCAACTCCCAAGGCCGCTTGACTTCCTTCGCTTATAGTCCTTTCCTGTGTCCTCTGCTCCCCAAGGCTGCCCTAGCTATGGCTGCTGCCGAGTGCCAAATCTGTTGGTGGCAGACCAGCCAGTGACTTGGTGGCAGGCTGACTACACTGGTCAGTTTCCCCGTGGGAAGGCCAGTACTCTGTCCACAAGACTCTGTGCTGGGATCTGTGTTTCCTTCGTGTAATGCTTCTCCCAGACGTCCACTTACAGAAGCCATTAGCCACTCTCAGAGCAGTACATACAGCCTTCTGTTACAGCTGTGAGCCATGTGTGGGTGCTGGGAACCAAACCCAGGTCCTTGGCAAGAGCAACAAGTGCTCCTAACTGCTGAGCCATCCCTCCAGCCCTGACACTAAGTTTCTTAACTGAGTCTTAACTCCATTTGCCTATGTATCTAGAATGCTTTCTCTTTTTTTCTCATTTTTAGCGTTTCATGTTACCTAGACTGGCCCTGAACTGATTCATCTCCTCTAAGTGCTGGGATACAGGCATGCACCACTAGGCCTGCCTTTAACTAGGATGTTCTTTAAGAATTGAGCTAACCGGGAGGTGGTGGTGCACACCTTTAATCCCAGCACTGGGGAGGCAGAGCCAGGCCGATCTCTGTGAGTTCGAGGCCAGCCTGGTCTACAGAGCGAGATCCAGGACAGGCACCAAAACTACACAGAGAAACCCTGTCTCGAAAAACCAAAAAAAAAAAAAAAAGAATCGGCTAACAGTTAAAGATATTTACTAGTAGTCAAAAGTCTAATTTGGGGAATGAGACAGCCCAAATATTTATACAAATATTAAAACCACAAACATGATCATAATCATAACCAAAGAAATATACTTAATTGTGAATAGCTGATATAGAAAACAATGCCATGCGTAATTCAACTACAGGCGCTACCATTAAGTGTCCCTGTACTTGGGTGGCCACCAAACCTTTCTGGCCTCCTGGTGCTCTTATCCACAGAACAAGGACACTGAACGGTAGCCTCCGCTGTGTGAGGCCAACTGTGGTGTGACATGACTTACATGACTCAGTCCAAGGACAGAAAGTGTTCTTAGGTGGAGGAAGGCACTAGAAGGCTCTGTACAGGGTGCAAACAGCACTGAGGAGGGCAGTCTAGCTGCAGCCCAGGCACACTGCTTGGGGAGCACAGGAGCGGTCCACTCGGCACTAACTTTTGATCTAACAGGCTGTCTTAAAGCCTCAAGGATGGAAACAGTGGTCACTACGATTACCGACATGGTTGAGTGTAAACGCACTATCTTGGTGTCTCCGCCACATTCCCTCTCTCACCCAGGCTTGCTTTCTCTTTCCTTGTTGTTTGTCCGTCTGGGCGGGACAATTCTCAAAATTCTAGCCGGTGGCCTTTTTTTTTTTTCTTATAAAGACATGACTCTCACACTTGCTGGGCTATGAAGTGTAGGATGCCTTTGAACTTCCTGATGCTCCAGAGTGCTGGGACCACAGGGATGTGATGACTTCTGACGGCGTCTCTGGTGGCTGCTTCAGCGTTCACGGTGTATGCTTTATCACAACGCAGTTCTGACAGCTGTTAAAGTTTTTCATACATGGGACCCTCGTGAGAGTGCACCATATAACCCTGGCTACTTTGTCACAGGCTCTCCTCTACTTACGTTAGAAATTCATAATACATGTTATTTTGCCTTTTTAATTTTATTTGGTCAAGATCTCATGTAGCCCAGACGGACTTGGAACTCAGTATGTGGCCAAGAATGAAGTGAACTGATGAGTTTCTTACCTTCATTTGGGGGCCTGGGTTACAGGTGTGAGCCACCATGGTTTGTTTTGTTTGTCTGTTTGTTTTTTCTCCTTGTTTTGCTTTTTGAGACAGGGTTTCTCTGTGTAACCCTGGCTATCCTGGAACTCACTCTGTAGACCAGGGTGGTCTTGAACTCACCGAGATCTGCCTGCCTCTGCCTCCTGAGTGCTGACAGGCTTACACCACACCCCCACTCCACCAGGTCTGGTTTCCTGTGGTGCTGATGGTAGGATGTGAATCCAGGGCTTTGTATATGTACGCTAGGCAAGCATGCCACCAGCTGACCCGCCCCTCTGATTTGGAGACTCGAGGTTCGTGTTGTCCAAGGGAGGTGTCCTTGTCCTCTTGCTCCGAATTTTCTTTCCTCTGCTCCATTTTGAAAGTTTCTATTGCTATTTTCAGAACAGCAAATCTGCAGTACTGAGACACTGATTTACTTTTTTTTTTCAAGACAGCATCTCTCTCTCTGCAGCCCTGTCTGTTTCAAAACAACAAAAAATAAAAAGTGTTTGCTGACAAAAACAAAAACAAAAACAAAAACAAACAAACAAACAAAAAACCAAAGAATGTATTCCCTGTTCTTCCAGAGGAAGAGTTCGGTTCCCAGCACTTCCTTCAGGCAGCTCACAACGCTTATCACCCGACTCACAACTCTTGCTCCAGGAGCTCCTGGCCCTCTTCTGGCCTCCATGTCTTCTTCTGGCCTCTGTAGGCACCTCTGCTCATGAGTGAATGCCTGCATACATACACATAATTCAAAAAGAACACTGAGGTGGTAGTGGCTGGGGGTGTAGCTTCGTGGTAGAGTCTTCTCCGGCATGTATAAGGTTGTGGGTTCAATCCTTAGTGCCACACACAGAGGCTAAAGTAACGCTGACAGTTTTGATTTTTTAGTAGTCAGTTTGGAACAACACATCCCCACAAAGGCTCATATATGCAAGCCTGGGTCCTCACCTGACACAGCTAATCCCTGTGCTGTGGCTCAGTCACAAGGCTCTGACCTTTTCAGTGGATCAACCTTCTTGATAGAGCCTTGCTGGGGGATGACAGAAACTTTCTAATGTGGAGACTTGTTGGAGTCACCAGAGTGTCTTTGGGCATTCTTATATACACACACAACCTGCCCGTGGGTCTTTTCTCAGCTATCATGAGGTGAGCAGCCTGCTCTGCCCCTCCCCCTCTGGATGCCGTCCTGCCTCGCGTCAGGAGAAGCGATAAAGTCAGTCCATAGCTTCTCCGCTAGAACTTGTGGGCTGGGACAAATCCGGCTCTCCTCCTCTCAGGCAGTTTAGGTCAGCTACTCTGTCACAGCGGTGGAAACTAAGGCACATTCTACTTTCCCTACGGTACAGAAAAGCACTGTCTGCAGTAAGAAAAACAATGAACAAATGTGTGACAGGCTGGGAAGCAGAGACTGGAAGAAGCAGACGTCTTTGCCTCAGAAGCCAGGCTACCGCCGTAACAGCTGATGTAACCAGTAGCATCTGTTCCACATAAAATGAAAGGTTCAGATTTACTTCACTTTAAACAGCTATTGAAAAAATAAAGGGG
>CABHPP010107470.1:0-28183 GCA_902168425.1 Peromyscus attwateri
ATTTAAGTGGAAAATACTGAAGGACCACTGAACTCGATGGTGTATTTACATATCTATATCTGTATCAAATAATGATTACAAATGTTTATTTAAAAAGGAGAAGTGCAAATGTGAATTTAACAAGAAGTTGTAGATTTTCAACACTGTACACAAACTCCTTTGTTACAAATAAATATTTATGCTTCTAAAAACATAAAAAATAAAAAAATTAATGACATGGAGACTTATTAATTATGAAAGCTTGGCCTTAGCTTAGGCTTTTTCGCGACTAGCTTTTGTAACTTCAATTAACCTGTCTCTATTAATGTCATGTGGCTCAGATACCCCTGCTCTGTACCATATATCCGACTTCAGAGTCTGGCTGGCATTCCCTGCTGCACACCTAGATTCCTCCTCTTCCTCTCTTTTCCCGGAAGTCCCGCCTATCCTCTCCTGCCTAGCTACTGGCCATTCAGCTCTTTATTAAACCAAACAGAAGGTGCCTTAGTCAGAGCTACATCTTTACAGTGTACACAAACAGAAGCAAAATCACATGCTGCTTTAACATTTCAACTATGTTGCCTATTCCTTCCTGTTAAAATTACCAAAAATTAATGCCAGATTATGAGGTATCATTAGGCAATCTTGGCATCATTTTAAGAGGTCTCTGGATAGTCTAATAGAATACTAACTCAGTATTAATTTTCACTGTTCCTTATTTGTCGTGAGTATTAAAAGTATTTCTTTAAAGCATAATTTCAGTCTAGAAGTGCTAGAAGTTGAGGAAGATACTGCCTTCATATGATGCATTTTTCAATTGTATCTCAAGGCCTTTGAGGTTTTTAAACACGAAGTCAATTTATTTGTCCCATATACCTGTTCTGGTCAAAGATGTTGCCAGAGGCTTATCTGAAAAACAACATTACTTTAAAACATAAAAAAAAAAAAGTAATTTAGACCACAACTAAGTCTCAAAGCTGCTACAAACTATCAGAAATGAAATAAACCTTCATGGTTTAAAACTGCCTCCAAGGAGGAGTTTTCTAATGAAAAATTTAAAATCTTTAGTATTTAATACTCTTTATTTATGGAGCAGCAATATCATTCCAGCTGACTTTATAGTTTTGATTCATGAAATAACTTTGGCCTTTTACTTCTACAATATAGCTGTTTTTGTGAAAACTATAAATACTGGGGAGCAAACTTTACTAACTTCCTTCTCCATCTTCTTAATTCAGTTCTTGTTATCTGATACACACATACCATTCGAGAGTACTCAAAAAACATCCTATATGATCCTACATTCTAAAGATTAATGATGTTCTTTTAGAAGCTCAGCAATAATCATAGAAAATTTCTTCAACTAAGCTTCTATAGCATTTCCTACTAATGCAGAGAAATAGGTATGATAGGTATGACCTAAGAGCTTAAAGAATTTTATTTGGTTACTACTTAATTCTTACAATCTTACACATACCCAAAGATATTCAATGTAATTCTAACTATCTTAAAGATTTGCAGATATCGTTGTCTTCATGTTTAAGTGCGACATGGGACTAAAATAATGAGCAAAACACTCACTGAACTCTCCTCTGAAATCAACACTCCTCTACTAGTTCTCAGAAGGCCCATTAAATCAGACCAAAAGGCTCTTTCCAGACTCATAGACTAACCGAAAAACCAGGAATGAGACAGTAATAACATAATGAGCAAATGAGCTCTGCTGGTGCCAAAATTAATTGAAAAACTTCTCTGAATTGATTCTTAGCTTGATTTGATCTACATCGAAACAACAACAACAGAAATCAGAAGCACAAGCACACCCAGGCAAGCATAATCAACTTGAATAAACCTCAAAAGCCATTTTGAGTTTTATTACCATATTCTCATCTTGTAGATGGTGCTATATTTTTTCTTAAGTTGTCATGTTTGAAAGGAGAAAAAGAAACTAACATTATTATGTTCCAGCAATGTGCCCCACACTGTGAATTACCTAATTTAATCGTCATAACATGCCTGCAAGGAATGTATTATTTCCAGAGATTTCTGGTGGGGATTTCACATTGAAAATAATGATGCTGTGCTGTCTACTGATGTGACTAAAAAGACTGATGTGGGAGCAACAACCTTTCCATAGCATATTATATAAACTCTTTGTGTAGAAAACAAGCCTGACCAGAGTGATTAATTTACTTTCAAAGCCATAGGATTAACTGCCTAGAGTTTACCACGCAACAAACCTGTACAGAGAGGCCTTGATGGGGACCTGGGACTGAAGGGCTTATAAGTTAAGGCTTACTTAATAGCAAAATACTAACTTGGGTTTGTATACAAATCCAACCCCAGGAATGTCGTCTTTATCACCCAAATTCCTTCTATACAGAGGAAAACAAACCCAGCCTTACTTCTGGGCCTTTGCTGGTGTTTTCTTAGAGTTTCTCCCCATTCACAACCTGGAGAATGATGACGGTGGCATCATCTTGGGAATATAAGAGTGAGTTCTTCTCCAGGTCTCACTACACCTGTTTATTTTCTTCGAACAGTGTCAGCTACTGAAGTTGGAGTGATACCCCTGTCTGCGGTCATCCATCATCATGAAATGATGACAAGGACAGCAAGGATGTGGGCCTACTGACCTCCTAGCAGAGCAGACATCAGTCATTGATAGCAGCACCATCTCCAAGGATGTGAGAGTGCCACCTTAGCCCCAGCATCCATCCACTGCAGAAGGCTCCTGGGTACATCTTTAATCCAAAGATTGCCGCCTACTCACAAGCCCTAGCTTGGGGTGGGGAAACTCATCTAAAATGTGAATAGCCACATCCTAGAGAAAATTGCCATAATAGATTCCAAATAAAGAACAGTATCGCCAGGTAGAGAAAAGGGGCTCCACCCTGCCCTAGTTGTCTCCAGACCAACTGCAAGCAGCAGAGACTGGAAGTTCCTTCTATGACCAGATTACAGCCTTCCTCAGCAAATGAAACTCCAGACTTCACATTCCCAGGGAAGGGGTAACATTGAGGTCTGGTCCTTGGGCAGCTTTGGGGGTCAAAGTTCAATTTTAGAACCAGTTCCAGGGAGAGCAATGGGAGTCAGCAACAAGAGCAGCAGAGTCCCCCTAGGGAAAAACAACAAAAAAACTTCACTTGAAGCAACCATAAGCAGCATACTATGCTAAATACCCTAATGACGTTCCACTCCGCTCTCTCGGCAAGAAAACATTTAACCTATCAAAATAATGTTTTATTTTTGTTTTTTGTTTTTGTTTGTTTTTTGAAACAGGCTTTTTCTGTATAGTCCTGGCTGTCCTGGAACTGACTTTGTAGACCAGGCTGGCCTCGAACTCACAGACATCTGCCTGCCTCTGCCTCTCGAGTGCTGGGATTAAAGGCATGCACCACCACACCCAGCTTCAAAATAAAAATTTTTAAAGGTGAAATTTCTACATTCTTTTCTACGAAATTAAAACTTTTACAGCCAAGCATACTAACGCATGCCTGTAGCCCAGGCACTCAAGAGGCAGAGGTAAGAGGATTGCTGTGAATTCAAGGCCAGCTAGGGCCGCATAATGAATTCTAGGTTAGCCAAGACTTTGTAGCTAGACTCTATCTCAAAAATAACTTAGAAAAAGAGAGGGCAAAGAGAGAGAGGGAGAGGCAGAAAGAGAGAGGTTGTGGGAGCAGGAGCAGGAACTCATGCCGTTCAGGACAGGACTTTCTCCAGCTATCCACAAGGCCCGTTGTCTTGCAAGGCTTTGCTCAGCTTTCTCTGACAAACATTAAAGGCGTCACCTACTTCTTATTGCCTACTCCTGACTCTTTTTTATTTTATTGGGACATTTGTGCCATATAATAAACAATAATGTTTCATTATTTTTGTGCAGGAAGAGTTAACATAGAAGTCCTGATGTGGCCTCTCAAGAAGGACCTGCTTGGTGACTGATTTTGTTTGGTCTGGCGTGCTCTCTATTGTTCTAACTGGCTAGGTTGATTGTGTTATGGGAACACCGAGCTCCACTTGCTAGACTGTTTGTGAAAACAGTGTGGTTTATGGTGAACACCTGTTTCGTTCCTGGGAATCTGGAACCTCATAATTATAGCTGGCTGCACAGGCAGAATGTTTATATGCTAGTAAAGTTCTGTACTCTCAGTCTTCGGTGGGATTTCTTGGGAAGAAATAGTGCAGTTGGTCACTTAGGGCTGCTTTCCGTATCTACATAAAGAAGTGAGTTTGCCGGGCGGTGGTGGCACACGCCTTTAATCCCAGCACTGGGGAGGCAAGAGGCAGGCGGATCTTTGTGAGTTCCAGGCCAGCCTGGTCTACAGAGTGAGATCCAGGAAAGGCTCAAAGCTACACAGAGAAACCCTGTCTCAAAAAAAAAAAAAAAGAAGAAGAAGAAGAAGAAGAAGAAGAAGAAGAAGAAGAAGAAGAAGAAGAAGAAGAAGAAGAAGAAGAAGAAGAAGTGAGTTCTTGGCGACTTTGCGCCTCGCACCTCCCCTGTCCCTCACTCCAGGCAATGCCTGGAAAAGGGTCCTTCAGAAGGTTGTACTTTCTGTACAAAAAATCTAGCTGCTGTCTTTCCAGATGTGTGTCCATCATACCTGTGAGCACAACCAATCTGAGTCCCATGAGTCAGCCTGAAGTACAGGAATAAATCCATGGGACCCTCAAAGAAATTTGGTCGTTACTCATTATGCTTGTCTCCCAGTTAGAATGTGAGCTCCTCAAAGAAGAGATCTAAATATCTCTTGCTCACTGCTACACAATCTAGCGATAAAATATATAAATTTAAAATATCTTTAGGTCATTGATCTACACCCAGTGCCAAGAAAAACTAATGCCATAAAATGGGCATTCTTCAATTGACCTTTGTGAATGAACGAATGAATGAATGAATGAAGAAGAAGGCAAATTTTTACTCATGAAATAGATGTTTTTTGGAAATAAATAATTAAGATAAAGAATTTCTAATCCCAAAGGTCTTTCAGGAGTATCTTACCTATACAAAGAACACTTTCCAAGAAGTATCAAGAAAAAAAAATGCCTTTAAATGAAAATCAAGAACAGAACTACAAACACGGAGAAGCTGACTGCATGCTGCAGGAAGACCACAAGCACAAATGAGACCAGCTAGGGAAATCCTCAGAAGATAGTAAATAATCATAGTAAGGATGGAAGAGTTTAAATTTGAATCATTAAAATCATAAACACCCAAGGAATAGAAATACAGTTATTGAGACTATACATAGGAGACTCACAGTCAACAAGTGCTGGATAAATGGAACGGCACAATAAATCTTCACATTGGCATCAATAACCCCTTCTTAAGTATGAAAACAATTTTGATGATTTAGAGGACACAAGAATTCAATAGGCAAGTGCAGGATAATATATGAGAGCCACAGAAAGTCATTTCCAGATCTTCAGGAACATAGAAATCATAACCACCATGCACTCCTCCTAGAACATTCCTTCGGGAAAGCAATCCTGCTGTCTGAAAAACTAATCAAATAGCACAATTACTTAGCTGACTAAAGAGCACCAACTTATGATTTAGGGGAAGGGGTAATACAAACATTCAGAACATATTAACACCATAGCAACAGCGAGCAACAGGTCTCCAAAAATGTCAGAATGGTCATGTGGACTTCCTATCCAAGCTCCCAGAAGAGCTTGCTCTTAAAAGTAAACACATGGCTCATCTCAGCCTACACCTCACTGGGGACAGCTCTAGTCAGCCCACAGAACTGTGAGAAGTAATAAACCATTCTTGCTTTAAGCCACTCAGGATCATGGAGACTTGTTTTACAACAATATATAACTCAGAGCAGAGAAACCCTATAAAGATGATAATAGCACCATTTTCTCTCCCACCTTGGGGTGTTAATAACAACATCCTAAAGACTACCTATAAGCACAATTCTGTGATAATAGCTAACAATTATTTTTGAAAACCTAAATAAATGTTTGTCCTATCTAACATGGAAATATTTCAGATGGTTAATAATCAGAAAATAATAACAGTCATGTAATGAAGCCTTACAGTCTCTAAGGTATTGTTCAACTATTGCCATGATAAATAGCGATGCAGTAATATTTTTCATGCTCCCAGATAATAATTTGAAATCAGTTTGATATTTTCTGTTAGTAACTACAGATCATCCACACCAACTCAAAATCACAGGAAGGGATTTAATAAAGATAGAAGTCTATTAAGTTGGACAAGGTTAGGATGCCAAAAGTCGGTCAATGAGTCACTTATGTGGGAACACTGGCCTGTCCACGCATTGTGTAATGAAATGAAGTAGCTTCAGCATTCTGAAAACCTACAGCATCTAAGGCATCCATGGGGGAGAAGAATGAGACAAGCATGAATCTCCATGTTGTCATCACTCAGCACTTTGATACAAAGTGGGGCACAGTAGGGAGGAATAACCGCCAGAGCAGTACAAAGGGTAGAGTCTCTCTGCTTGGCCTCAGTGTCACTTCGGCTGGGAGGAAGACCCAGCTTACATAATAAAGACCAGGGTTGCTACATTCATAAATTGAAACTGAAAAAAAAAAAAAAACTTTTGAGTTAAAAAATTAGTACATTTGTCTCGCTGGGCGGTGGTGGCGCACGCCTTTGATCCCAGCACTCGGGAGGCAGAGCCAGGGGGATCTCTGTGAGTTCGAGGCCAGCCTGGGCTACCAAGTGAGTTCTGGGAAGGGCGCAAAGCTACGCGGAGAAACCCTGTCTCAAAAAAAAAAACCAAAAAAAAAAAAAAAAGAAAATTAGTACATTTGTCTCACACATGAAGGAATGTCATGATCTGCACCACTTTGGGCTTGACCTGACTGGGGCAATGGGGAATGAAGAAACAGCAGAGACATACACGGGAAAGCTGGGATCAGATGGGCTCTGCTCTCTGATGGAGAATCACCAGCCGTCAGGAAACTCAACGCCTTTATTGTTTGCAGCTGTATGGGAAGGAGGCACTACTCTGGGTATGAGGTCTCTAAAGGAAGCAGTCTCAGGCTACAGTCATCCAGGAGGAGGACTCTGTGGTTGATATTTTCTCCACATTCTGGTTTTAGCTAAAGGTCAACTGTCCATCAACAACTGAACTAGGACCAGGGAAAGGGCTTGCTGCTCCTATGGATCAGAGGCATCAGCATCCATCACATGGCAGTGTTCTACTCATGAATTCTTATTCACAGGATTCATACACACTCCCCACAAAGAAACTGATGTCCCTCGGGGTAATGTGACCTGCTCAGCATCATACACGGGTGTCAGGACTATCTCCAGTGGGCCTCTTTCCCTATAACCTTTCTACACAGAATCCACTTGAGATTCAGCCTCTCCACCCCGTGCAACACAACTTTCATGAACTGACAGCAACTTAAAAAGGGAAGGAAGGTGGGAAGTAGTCTCATCCCATTGTCTCGGCATCCTAGCCTTTTGCGGTCGTTGAACACAGTCAGGAAACAGTGCCGATGGAGGCACTTGCCAGTCAGCAGTAACTTCACTCAGCAAAGGCGAGCTTTTCATAAAACTCACAGAGCAAAACCTGTATTTAAATACAAATGCTGATTTCTACACTAATAAGTTATAAGACGAGATAATCTTATTCTGTGAAATTCAACATTGGTTTCGCTGGCACAAACTAATTTTTTCTTGCTTTTTATAATTAGCATAACCTTTAAACAGGAAAAGTTTCACTTATCGCCACTCGGCTAAGGTGTTTATTTCTAATTAATGATTAAAAAGCTCTGTGGTAGGTAGACTGTGCTTTGCCTGGAATGTCATGTCATCTGCAGGAATGCGACTGCCAGTTTATTAAGAACATTAAACACATATGTTTCTTTATTTTGAGACACCTGTGCTCAAAAGGTGATACCAGAATAAAATTAAAATTCAGAATGTATTACTAACAGAAGGCCGTGGGTTTCACAACACCGTAAACAAAGAAAATTCCCCCTGAAGCCTTCAGACTGGCCAAAATGGGCATTGTGTCATAATGAGTTCTTCTCTAAATAAGTATATGCTTCATGTTTTAGGGGTGGTTTTATCCTCAGTGTTGTGTTGTTATTGAACCACAGTCTCAGATGTCCCCTAGCCCGCCTTAACATTCTTGACAGAGAGCATCTATCACTGTTTGTATTCAATGGCACATCATAATTCGGCTGGGAAAATTCTTTATTATTCCCCTGTGACTATAGAATCCCTATTCCTACTTAGAGCACTTTCATTTCCACACAGGAAGTCCACCCCGTATTCCTGGGTTTGCCCTCCAGCATGCCATGGACACTGAAGGGTAGAAGTTGACACCTGTAGGTCTCACCTCATCTCCTTCCCTTTTCTCAGAAATTATTGTATTCCATCATACAATGTCTCGAAAATCATTACTTCATACATATTATCCAGGTATTGCTTATTTCAGACAAAAATGGTAATTTCAAAATATCTTATTTCATCTTAGTTAGAAAAAAAAGTATCTACAGGATTTGAGAACACTAAACAGGAATTGTGTCCCAACTTAAAAATAAAACATAAATATTTTGATCGGGATGAGGACAAAAGGAGCCCTGAGGCAGAGAAGGCACTGTGGGTAAAAATAAAGAAAAGAAGGCATCAGACATTAACTTGCTTCTAACTGGCTTAGAAAATACCATCCAAGAACTTCAAGGTTATGTGTAAGGTCACATTGATGAGTCACCATTCATAAAAAAGAAAGCAATTCACACTAAGACTCTAAGAGTATGCTGCACAAATGGCTCTTACATGCTACAAAATGTGACTCTTCCATGCAGCCACCTTTTTATTGTTTTTGTTTTACTTTTTCAAGATATGGTTTCTCTGTATAACAGCCCTGGATGTCCTGAAACTCACCTTGTAAACCAGGCTGGCCTTGAACTCGCAGAGATCTGCCTGTCTCTGCCTCCCAAGTGCTGGGATTAAAAGCGTCACTACCGCACCCGTCACAACCACATTTTTAATGATTGATGTCTTGCAAGCTTTGCTGAGGTCTACATTCGTAAAGTAGAAGCTGTCTACAAAGGGTCCATCCTCCAACATAGAAACATGGCCATCAGCTCCTACACCTGAACAAATTCAAAGCAGCCCTTTGTTCTGATTCTTGGCTTATATTCCATTCCCTTGAAGAAGGAGGCAAGTGGGGGATGTTTGGACAGACATACTCTGTTCAAAAGTGCAGTGAGCAGAGGAGACATTTAATGGAGTTTTAATTAGTTGTACGCAATCTCCCAATAACATAATATTATTTACATATCTCATGATATTTTCTTTATTAAGATACTGGGACTTCAGCCTAAGTACACTGGCAAGCTAGATAGAAAACCTCTGATAAAATAATGGACAGTGATTCATTCCAACCAGAAGATGTGACACTTCTCCAGTGCCAGCCCCTGGCTAAAGGAACCAGTCCTTATCTCTTTATTTGACTAAAAAGTCAGCTTCTGTCATCTGAATGTTAATCCATGCAAATCTCACAGATGTTATTTGAATGAACAGAAAACTGTCAACACGGCTTACTGTAAACAGCATGCTGCTTGGACTCGTGTGCATGACAGAGCATGGCTGAAACGCGTGGCAGGCTTGGATAAGCCAGATGACACCCTGAGTCAGACCACGCTTGGGAGGATGAGGCTGATGATGCAAGTCTCATCAGAGAGAAAAGTACCAAATAATAAATGTGTCCCCTGGTGGCGCAGCCCCAATCACTGACATACAAGAGAGAAAATAAGAGCATTCCTAAGAATGTGGATACAGAAGTATGCTAGAAAAAAAAAATGACATTGGGAGTTCCTGTCTGCTCTTCATGAGGGAGAGCAACAGCAGTGCTTGAGACAGCATGTACACAGGAAGTGACTTTATGATAGACTTTCTACATAAGGACCAGATGATATGCACATGGCTTCTATAAAGTCCAAATTCACATACAGAAACAAAGTATGTAAACACCATTAACTCTTCCTCACCCCTTTAGCCACACTGAACTAGAGTCTCTGTAGACTATCTAAAGGTTTGCATTCATGAATTATGAAGACTATTGGAACTGGAACATGAATGACAGAATGAATCTCTTTGCTACTTACAGATCTAGTTTGTTCCTAAAATTGTGGCGCACAGGCCTTCAGCTCCAATGGGCCCCCTCCATGTAGCTCATACTCTCCAAGTCCCCACTCAGTCACTGACTGTTCTAGTCTGGTATTAAAGCCGACCTGTCTAATAGGGATTGCATGCCTGGTAAACTATGGGAAGCTGCTGCTCAGTTATGCAGAAAGGGAGAGCTCTAGTCCCCTCTCCTCAAAACTTCCATGTGGGGTTTGACTGGGAGCAGTGAGATGACTTCAGGAATCCGTTGTGACACAGCTATGCACAGGAGTGCCGCCCACCCCCTCTAGCTGCCGTCTGCTATCTTCAAAGTTAGGCTATCATTGAGCTGACGTGTACACTGGGTATTAGACTGACAGTATACAATTTGAATGCAAGCCCTAGAAGAAGTGTTACGTCTAGGTCCACAAAGCACTGGACAGCCCATCTCAGGCTATCTATGAACCACTCTCTCATTTTATTTGGGAGAGTTTGGGGCTTATACCTCTGCCTGTCCATCAAATTCTCTAAAGATAAAGAGTCCAAAAGAAGCTTAGCAAACACTGCTCAGAAGAGGATCCATTCTGTCGTTATGATCTCTCATGGTGTTAGCTTCTTTCTTCCCCCTACTGAGGAGAGGCAATGACATCCTAAGAAGTGCTAGTCTATTCATGACTTGAATAAGGTCAGAGCAAGTCCAGATCAGGTTTTACAGCTCAACAAGTCTTCAAAGCTGCTCCTTCCTTCCACCTTCGTCTTCATATTCACCACTGTGATCAAGACAACTCAGCAACTGCTCTTGACGAATAAAACAACATTCTGGAGCAGCTTCCTAATGGGTGTTTAATTGATTTTCATTCAATTATGACATTTGCTTCAAATCTCACAGGATGTTAGGAAGGGTATCAGTTTCCAAGAATGCTTGCTGCTGCGCGTCTTATTTTTCTTTTTCATCTGTGCTTTGTTTTTCTTGCTGTTTAAAGAAATCATATTCAAAGAGAAGAAATGTTCATAGTTAATGACAGCTGACATAGAGGAATGTAAATAATGCAGCCACCCTCAGATTAGCATAATTCTCAGAAGTTAAGGCTCCCTGTCAACTCCCAGGTCAAAGCTTACTGCAGTTGTTAATGATTTCTAGTGGGTATCATTCACAGATACAACAAAAACTACACTATTTCACATGAAGTTCATATTCAGCTCATACAACAAACTGGTTGAATCCCTCCAGCTTTACTCAAGTATAATTAGAAACTAAAATTAAATATACATTTAAAGTAAACAATGCAATGCCTATATACATTTGCATGAAAACTGATTAACAGCCTCAACCTAATAAACAGTTCCATGTCTTACCTCATTATCACTTCCTCTGTCAAGAAAGCACTTAAGGTATGCTATCCTAGCAAACTGCAGTATACAATACATTCTTACTAATATTACTAACACTGTGTTCTATATTAGATCCCCAGAACTTACTCAACTTATGGTTCAAAGGTTATATCCTTTGAGCAAAGTCCTTTCATATCTTCCCATCCCCAAGAAACCATCACTCTACTCTTTCTGTAAGTTCAGCTATTTTACAGCCCACAAAAGAGTGACTCATAAGGCACTTTTCTTTTGAGTCTGGGTTATTTTGTGTAGTATAACGTCCTCTAGGTTCATCTATCTTGTTACCAGGGGAAGAATATTTTTATTTTTTAAGACTAACATCCAATCATGGGGAGGTGGATAATCCAGCAATAAAAAAGAAAATATATCATATTATCAATTACAATCAGACTGGAGTTAAGGTCTGAAGTTCCATATAATAATACTTTTATATAACAATGGCCTGAGTGCCAGGTGCCCCACCCATGCTGCCCTGCACATGCTGCCCTACCCATGCTGCCCTGCCCATGTTATACTGCCCTGCCCATGCTGCCCTTAGTAAAGAAGGTGGTGAGGTCATATGACCTGCCTGTTTTGACCTTAGCCAAGATGGTGGCTAGACCACATTATTTAAGATAGCAGCTTGACCACATGGTTGCCTTTATTTAAGATGGCACCACCTGATCACATGATCATCCCTATCAAATATAGTGCCTGACCACGTGTTCGTGTTTTTTTCCCCAAATAAACTGAACAGATAAGGAACAGATAAATTGAAACATTTAAAGTCAGTCAGAAAGAAACATAGATGGCCATATCAATCATACATTTCCATTCACACATAGGAAATAGACTTTGTGAAAGAAAGATGGAGAAGTAGCAGTGCAGCCGTGTGGGAGAGAGGAACCCTCCCAGGCTGTGGCATGGTGCAAGCAGCCGCAGGGGAATGAACCCAAGCCATGAGTCAGTGGCAGTGGTGGGGGCAGGGGGCCATAGGCACATTTTTCCACATTGAGGTATAAGGCCCCCCAGACCGACCTCCAGCATCCCAGAGCGTCAGCGAAGGCCAATGATAATGGCGCAAGATAGCCAATGGACCGTCATCACAAAGGCTATGGGAATTGAGAGGGCACAGGCCATCTCCATATGCCATTGCATAGGGACGGGGGCCAAAGGGGTATGAGCCCGAAAGACATGTGGTACCAGCAAGCGAAATGAGACGAATCTAACCTCCAGTGTCCCAGAGAGTCAGCAAGGACTAATGAATGGCTCAAGATAGCCAATGGACCGTCGTAACAAAGGCTATGGGCCATGGAATTGAGTGGGCAGAAGCCGTCTCCATATGCCATCACATAGGGACTGGGGCCGAGAGGCTTAGAGCCCAAAAGACATGAGGTAAAAGACACGAGGTACCAGCAAGTGAAACGAGATGAATCCTCACTTGTGGGACAATGGCCAGAAGGGGATCACAGAGCTCCTCAAACAGCCATTGGGCAGGAAAAAGCAGTGGAATTGCCTGGCAACATTGGGCACCAATGTTATGAATTATGCATGAGTGGGGAACCACGAGGGTTTCCTGTGCTTGCAGGGAAACATGCTGGACAGATGCAGCAGCGGGCTGGGCAGATGCACGCCATGTGGGCATGGTGGAGGCAGTGACAAGTAATTCACAACCCAGATACTACATCCGCATGGAGAGTTTATTATAATAGAGAGATGAAGAGAAAGACAGGAAAGAGAGAGATGGAGAGAAAAAGAGAGAGAGATGGAAGGTGTGCACCTTATGGGAGGAAAAACGGAAGAGAGAGAGGAAGGGGAGGAGTTTTTCCTTAGAATGAGGTTTTTTTCGTCAGGATGCAGGGCGGAGCCAAGGGGTGGGATTTCAAGGGGTGGGTCAGAATATTAACACCACCTGACTCCTCTGAGCGGCAGTCACACTCTACTTGTTACATGGATGCTGGAGCCAAACTCTAGGGCTCATGATTGCACAACAAGCACGGTGAACTTAGCGGTTCTCAACAGGTGGGTCATGACCCCTCAGGGCTGTAAAAACCTTTCACAGGGATCACCTAAAACCACTAGATATCACAGACGTTTACACTGTGATTCGCAACAGTAGCAAAATTACAGTGATGAAGTAGCAATGAAAACAATTCTATGGCTGGGGGGTCACCACACCAGGAGGAACTGTGTGGAAGCGTGGCAGCATCAGGAAGGCTGAGAGCCACTGTGTTATCTGCTGAGCTGTCTTTCTAACCCCCTTAAACACGAAAAATTACAACTTCCACCAGGTAAGTTGCTTTCCAACTAACTGTTTTTGCTAGAGAGAAGAAACCCCAAAAGGTATTTTGTTGTTGATTTTTCAAAATAAATGTGTGGGGGGAACACATGCGCATGCACGCACTTCTGTGTGCATGTGCGTGTATGTGCCTTTGTAGGGAACCACACTCATCACTCCAGCACGAACACTGTCAATATGGAGGAAAGTGAGAGCTTGTGTGTGAAAGGAAGTAGATCATGGCGAAGGAATATAGTCTGTCGGCTAACTTTAGAGTGAAAGAATAAGAAACAAAAATACCAAGAGCCCTTCCCCCTATTTTCTTGAAATAAAGCCATGAAAAGCCTCACCCTACAGAAGCCACTGCATCAGCTACTTTTCAGTGCTGTGATGAAATACCATGACCAAAAGCAACTTACAGAAGAGTTTGTTTAGACTGACGTTACAAAGGAGGTCACAAAAGGGAGAAAGGCATAGCAGCCAGTGGCTCCTCCATCTAATTGGTCAATGGACAATTCAGGGATCTTTTTTTTTTTTTTTTTTTTTTTTTTTCGAGACAGGGTTTCTCTGTGTAGCTTTGGAGCCTTTCCTGGATCCCGCTCTGTAGACCAGGCTGGCCTCGAACTCACAAAGATCCACCGGCCTCTGCCTCCTGAGTGCTGAGATAAAGGCATTAAAGGTGTGCGCCACCACCGCCTGGCCAGGGATCATTTCTTGATTAATGGTTGATGTGGGCAGGAGCAGCTCACTGTTGACAGTGCCACCTCTGGGCAGGTGATCCTGAGTTATATGAAAAAAAGCAGCAAGCTGAGAAAGCCAGTGAGCAACATTCCTCCAGGATCTCTCCTTCAGTTCTTGACTCCAGGTTCTTATCTTGAGTTCCTGTCCTGACTTCCCTGAGAGTTGTAAGCTCAAATAAACCCTTAGCTCCCCAAATTGCTTTTGGTTATGGTATTTATCACAGAAGTAGAAAGCAAACTACGACAGTCAGTTAACATAAACAACTAAAACTGGTGGGAGTCTAGAATACGGGGGGGGGGGGGGGGGGACAAATGAAGAGTACGTGGACCACAGTGACATCCTTGTCATTTAAAGAAAGCAATGATACACCTCGTTAGCCAAAGCAAGCATGTGACAAAGCACTGCCCAAGACAGGGAGCTCCTGTTTCTAGATCCCAAAATCCATCACTAGTCTGTGAGCCTGGCATCAGAAATGGGGATGTCAGAGGGGGCAAGGTTCCAGAGAGCAAACAGAGAAGCAACTTTGAGGGCTGGAGAGACGGATCAGTGGTTAAGAGTGCTCAGTGTGCAACCACAAGGACCTGAATCCAGATCCCAACACCCATATAGCCAGCCAGGTGTATTCTCCAATGTCCCTGTAACCCCAGTGCTGTGAGGGTAGAGGATGGAGACAGGATTTCTAGGATTGCTGCCATCCTAGCCAAGCAAAAGTGAGCTTCTGGTTCAAGTAGGCCTTGCCTCAAAGGAATAAAGGGGAAGGAGAGATCTAAAAATAAAATTAATTTAATTAGTTTTACAGATGAAAAGCACAGAAAGTGTGCATTTGCCTTCTAACGTGTGTGTCTAAGTGTGTGTGTGTGTGTGTGTGTGTGTGTGTGTGTGTGTGTGTGTATTGTAACTGGCTTCTGTTACTAAAATGAAGCAATAATTTCCCTTAATTTCTTTAAACACATTCAGTGAAAATAATCCAAAGATAAAACATCTGTTAGGCAATGAAAAAATCAAGAAAGTGAGAATAACAACAGGTCAGAAGGGTATTGAGCTGCTCATTTTATAAACTCAACCTGACCACATTAATTGGAGCCAGTGACCTTTTTCATGTCAACAGGAAAAAGGAAGTCAAAAGGGATAATTTTGCTTGGAAACGTCTCCATAATTTTTAACTTGCTTGGTTGGTACAAACATCTTCTGCCAGCTAAAATTATGCAATATTTTTTTTTCTCAGCAACTACATCTTGGAAAAAGTAAAATTATGGTTTGTTTTTCTAAGTGTTTAAGAATATCTTAAGTAGGGCTAACTATTACATATTCATTTAAACAATTTCATAAACATAATCTAAACGACTATTTTGGGACACTGAAAAAGAATGCCAAGAAATTTATCCATCTCAAAACAAAACATATGAAATAATTCTTAGTAAGCAACTACATAATAATTTTATAAGCCTGAGAATTTCTAAAAATTATTATGGTCATTCCATGTTGTCCTATGACACATTGATCTTTTGGCCATCTTCAAGGCACTGGAAACACAATCTGTGGCCTTGGTAATAAAATTTCATCAAGTTCTTATAATACAAATAAACAGAAGAAGAAAGCTGAGAATGAAAGACATGAAAAGAAGGAGCTTGACTTAAAGGTCTGAAGAACATGGAACCTTGACTCAAACTCTAACTTCAATCCATGGAGTCAAGACTGCTCTGTGACCACGAACACATCAGTGTTCTTACCACACCTCAGTTTCTTCTGTATGATGTGGAGGACTAGAGAGCCCATCTCACAAGGATAGTGTCAGAATGTAATAGGCAATCTGAAAAAGGGATTCTGCAGATAACTGTCTTGGGGTATACATTTAATAAGAGTTGGCAATTATTAGCACTGTAAGGAAATACATTTAACCTCAAAAGTCATTGCATAACTGCAAATTAAAATGGGAATTTATTTCAATAAGTTATAGTAAGATCAATAAGTTAGAGAAGGAAATTGAATATATTGATAGTACCTGGTGTCTACAAGAAAATGAAGAGAACAGGTACACATAAGCATACAACGTGGGAATGAATACGTTATTGGTTCATGGCTCTGGAGAACAACCGTGGTGATGGAAGGAAGTGGACTGCAGGGGTGTAGAAAGGAAAACACACAGTGGCATTCGCAGGCTCTTCATACTTGGGGACAGTATTCCATCATCATAATTTCTTGTGCTCTATTCCTTGCAATCCATTTACCACAAATCATTAATTTAAGGGTATAATTGGTAAACGAAGATGAGATCAAAAGAAACTGAATATACAAGGAGACCCTATCTTTGTGTGAGGGCTTCTTGGTAGCCTAATAACTGATGCTACTTTTCTTTCAGTCAGTCCCCATGGATTTTTAAATTGAATCTATATTTAATAAAAATAATCCTATGGTATCTATTGTGTCTTTATTGAAATTAATTATATAGTACTTAAATCTACATTTTCCTCCTTTTTTTCCTAAGAAGATTTTCCAAGCTTTCATTACTTTGACTTGAACCAGATAAACTTCAAATGGGATGGTGAGGCCACAGTTTAAAAAAAAAAAAATGAAACACACACACACACACACACACACACACACACACACAAAATTAGGCACGGGGAAAAAAAAACAGTGTTTTCCAGAAGGCAGAGCCATGTCCTTCTGGTCTTAGGCAAGCCTTTTAATTTAGTTACGCCTCAATTTTCTCACTCGTAAATCATAAGAAAATTATTCACTTAGGAAAAAAACATGTCACACCCAAGTTGATTTCTAACTTCTGAAGCGCCTTTCTAATCCCACGGTTTCTATGGCAATAGAGATACTGGCCTTGCAGACCCCACTACTGATGTCTGTCCAAATTCAAGGGGGAAATACTCTCATTGAGTCAATGTTTCAATGCAGTCCAGCAATGTTTCCATTCTGGGGTAAGAGTTATAGGAGGGAAGAGTTGAAGGAGGAGAGAGGCGATGCTTGTCATTGGAGAGGAACGTTCTTCCCTTCATTTGATGTTTACAAAGAGAAACAGAGGAATTCAATTTCGCCTTCTTGCTTTTTACTACGAAAGTAAATAAAATAAAATCTAGAGGAATCAATAAGGGATGACAGAAGAAAGCAATCCCAGGAATGGGCGATGAAAGAAAGCTCAGAACTGAATCTCTCCTAACCGTAAATGTAGTGTAGAAATCACCTCTGAGGTGTTGGGTCTGGGGAAGGAGGAATGACGTGCCCAATGACCAGCACGGCTGATGGTTCTTACCCTTGATGTTCCAAGCACTGACTTCAGGGGGGAAAGTCATGATTTGCAAGCAAAGAGTTAGCCCAAAATGTCTACAAAGACTTCAAATTTGAAGTCAGGCAGGAACCAGAATTGTGCCTTCCTTGCTTTCTCCTTTCTGCACGTCTATATTCCCACCCACATTTCCTGTGGTTGTCTTTAACTCACCAGTAGGTTCAAACTCTAAGAGCCACATCTGGAAGCCTGGTCTTCAATTCCTTTGTCCTCAGGGTTTATAACAACCTGTACTGGCAAGTTCAGGGCTTCAGAAACAGAACTTTGGGCATTTTTGTTTGTTTGTTTTTATCTCCTATATTCTATAATATTCTACCATGATTGAATCATCTCTGGAACTGTTAACTGTTAAAATAAGCCCTTTCTTCCTTAGGTTTCATTTGGTTGTGGTATTTTTTGACAGCAACAGAAAAGTAACACCGAAGTGGAATGGAATAGTTCTTTCATTAGACCAGAAAGCCATACAAGCAACTCCAAGTGAGTGAACACTGCATGGAAGCCCTGCATTCTCTAGGTCTCATCCTGAGTGATCCAGAGAGCAGCATGGTGAGTACAGGAAGCATTTGTCAGAATTATATAAAGAGATACATAGTCATCATTACTTGTTTTATGGATGAGACAGTCTGAGAAAGTGTCCCAAAGTAATAAATGATGTTATTTAAAAGTTAATGAGCTAAAATAACACTTGATTTTTATAGTTTTCAAGATCCAGAAGTTGGTAATGTCCACTCAGACATCAACAAGACAGAGTTGCTATTAGCAAATTTACAAAAACATGAAAGTTTGCTTTCTTTGGCATCTTCAAACACCATTTATTCCACTCATTGTCTCTCTATGAAGACTCCAAATATCATCTCTCTTACTGTCTTCCAGTAGGCTGGGTACACTTGTAAGGTGGCCTCTCTAACTGCCCTACTCTAAATAGGGTTTCATCACTTAGATCCTTATTTCACACTGCTAAGAGATGCAGAAATATGAAGTAGGAATTCAGCTGACTATGGCAAAAGCTATTACCTGGAAGAGTTAAGAACTCTTCCAGAGGATAAAGACAAGACTCAAGGAGTCTTGATGATATTGGCTTTTGAATATATTAGCCGTTTCCTGCAATGAATTTCTTGTGTGCTATTATAGCTTTCCCATTTGATTCTTTTCCTAAGAACTTCTAACAGTGTGGTTGATCATTCATCGGGCACAATTTCTCCTATACAATTAGAGTATTTGGATAACATCCCCCAACTGTGCTGACAGCAGTCACACAGTCAAGACCTGTAATTTCAGGCCTTTCTATAATTATCATCATCAGAACCATCTGGCCAGAACCATCTCTGGATGAAAGTATTTTATCTGAGATACTTCCCAGACCTCCTAGAACAGACTGCAGATAGATAAGCATTCAGATAAACTCTTCCTTCTATAAGTTGCCTTGCTCATGATAATTTATCACAGCAACAAAAAATTAACATCTATACTTGTCTCTCCTTTAATTATTTTTCTGCTCTGTTTATCCATTCATTCATCCATCCATCCATCTATCCATCCATCCATTCAGTGAGCATTGGGTGCCAACAGTAAGGCTTATTAGATTCTATCAGGTCTTAAACACTTTACAATGTCAATATAATGCAAAGCAATCCCCATGAGCAATGCCATGCCAGAGAAAAAGGAATAATCAGAGAAGTATTCTACTAACAGATGACTTGAACAGCTATGGCTCCAGAGATTGCCCTCAGCTTTCAGAAAGAGTTATCTTTTAACTATTTCGTTAGATATTACAAGGAGTCCAAGACTGAGAAAGCATAGAAAGGATATATATATGTGACCTACCACTGGTATTTTGAAGAAAAAGAACAAATCTACTTTGTTACTTGGAACCAAAGAGCATTTCTGGAATGGCCAATGGTGTCATTGCCAACAACCCTTGTTTACATTAAAATTACAGAATGTTACAGTGGAAAAGTTTTTTGATTTCCTACTATTATTGGGTATACCATTATCTAACTTGATGACATTATGATACATATATCATTTATTATCTTACGGGTTTACAACTTTTATAACTGAGGTTCAGACTTAGACAACTTGTTCAAAATCATACAACCTGTAAAGGAGGGATGGGTCATCCAAACATAGGACTTTCTGTTCCAAAGTGTCTTCTTGTTTGCCATCTTTATAACTGGACAACTTACAAATACAAAAATTATCAAATGGAAGAATAATTTTCCATACCAGATCCAATTTCTCAGCCATCTATAGATTAGCCCCTTAATTCTTCTTTCTGGACACAAAGACGTTTTCTCTTAATAAGAATATTTGCATAGAAATGAACTAATTTCTCAGTGGTTTCTCACATTATATTATCCCTATTCCTTCATGAAGACACAGACCTCAGTGTGTGACTGGTTTCATGATAAATAATTACTGTTAGGAACTTGGAGATAAAAGCTGGAACCAAGAGTCCTTAAAAACCTAGCCAGGTGGTGGTGACACACACCTTTAGCCCCTGTACTCAGGAGGCAGAGGCAAGAAGATTTCTAAGTTCAAGTCCAGCCTGGTCTACAGAGCAAGTTCCAGAACAGGCAGGGCTACACATAGAAACTCTATCTCAAAAAGAGGGGTGGGGAAGAGTCCTTGAAAACCAATATGTGAGTCAAGACAAGTATTCAGAAGTCACTACTGCTTTTTTTTCTTTAGTCCTCTCTCATATAATGCATCCCAGCCACAGCCTCCCCTTCATCCCTTTCCTCCCCATCCTCCCCTCCTCCTGGCCTTCTCTCCCCTAAACCCAGTGCTCCTCTTTTTCCCTTCAGAAAAGAGCAGACTTCCCAGTGATATCAACCAAACATGGCATAAAAGGATGCAATAAGACTAGGCACAAACCCTCATATCAAGGCTGTAGGGCAACTTGGTAGGAGGAAAAGGGTCCTGAAAGCAGGTGAAAGAATCAGAGACATCCCCACTACCACTGTTAGGAGTCCCACAAAAAACCCCAAGCTAAACAACCACGGCATATATGCAGAGGGTCTAGTGCAGACCCATGCAGTCTCTGTGATTGCTGTTTTAGTCTCTGTGAGTCTCACTGATGGGTTTTTTTTTTTTTTTTAATTTTGTGAGACAGAGTTTCTCTGTGTAATGGCCCTAGCTGTCCTGGAATTCTCTTTGTAGACCAGCCTGGCCTTAAACTCACAGAGATCTGCCTTCCTCTGCTGCCCAAGTACTGGAATTATGCTTTTTATTGAAAATGCTAGGCACATGTCTGTGGGTAAGGAATAATAATAAACAATTGAAAACTTGGTCCCCAAAACTTACTTTAGAAAGTCTGCTACATAATATATCAAACTGGATTAAATGTGCCCACATGCCATATTAAATGCAGCATATTGGCAGTGCACAGAATGCAAATGCTTTTTTATAGTTTTGTTTTGAAATTATTTAATTTATGGTTAGCTCTGATTTCTAAAGGATTACTGTGATTCCTGGGGAATTATCTTATCACGAGAATAGCTTATTCATTTTCTTCTAGGGTAATGAAATTGTTGTTGATATTAAACTTAATGATTAATGAAACAAATATAACATTGCTTTTTAGATATTTAATTGTTGTGTTTTATGCCCGTAACTTTAGTTTTTTACACAAAAAAATGATTTTTAAATGCTGCTTTTTGAGATATTGCCACATACTACACAACACTCTCATTTTAAGCATATGCATGTACAATACAATGCGTCATAGTACACTCACAGGCCATTTGTGACTATGATAATGGTCCAATTTAGGTCACTGTTATCATGAGAGAAAACAACCTTAGAACTTTAGCTGTTATCTCTCCCATTCCTTCATCTATTCTCCAGCCCTAGACCACCACTAATCTACTTTTCATTTCAACAGATTTTCTAATTTTCAATCTTTCATTTGAATAGAATAATATAATGGTCTTTGTGAGTAGTTCTGTCTCATAGCGTCATGTGTTTATGATTTAGATGGGCTGTGGTGTACATCAGGCTCATTACTTATGCTTGAGGTATGTCCTACTGTGTGTGCCTAACACATGTCTGCCAATTATCAGCTGACGGGCCCTTGATTCTTTTCTCTATTTTGTTTATTGTAAACTATACTGCTATACATGTCTCTAAATAGCTCTCTGAATACTTGCTTCTCTTGTTTTTTTTTTTTGTTTTTTTTGTTTTTTCAAAACAGGGTTTTTCTATGTAGCCCTGGCCATCCAGGAACTCACTCTACACATCAGGCTGACTTTGAACTCAGAGACCCACCTGCCTCTGCCTTTTGAGTGCTGGAATTAAAGATGTGTGCCACCACAGACCAGATTGATTTAAATTTTTTGAGGTGTTGCATACAGAGAGGATTACTATATTGCTATAGCTCTGTGTTCAAGTGTTTGAGGAAATGCTAGAGTCTTCTAAGGTAGCTGCACAATTTTATATTCTGACAGCAGTGTCAGAGGGAAAGATTGCTCAGTCTTCTCTTTGGCAGTACTTATCTGGCTTCTGATTCTAATCTTGAGTAGATGTAAATTGAAACCTCATCCTGCTTTTGATTTGCATTTCTTTGATGATTAATGTTGTTTTGCAGCTTTTCAAGTGTTTACTAGCTCCTTGTACATCTTCCTTAGTCTACTTAAAAACAAGAACTTTTTTATAGAGTTGTAAATGTTCTTTGGATATTTTGCATGCAAGTCTCCTATCAGATATATGAATTGCAAATATTTTCTCCCATATTGTAGATTGTCTTGTCACCTTCTCAACAAAAGCCTTTGAAGTATAAAAGTTTATAATTTCAATAGTCTGTATTATTTTTCCTTTCCTTGCTTGTACATCTGGTGTCATAGCCAAGACTATTTGCCAAATTCAAGGTCATGGAATTTGCCCTTTGGTTCCCTCTAATACAGTGGTTCTTAGCCTTCTTAATATTGTGACCCTTTAATTCAGTTTATCATGTTGTGGTGACCCCAACCATAACAGTATTTTCATTGGTACTTCATAACTTTAATTTTGCTACTGTTATGAATTGTAATGTAAATATCTGATTTGCAATCCCTGTGAAAGGGTTGTTTTATCCCCAAAGAGGTCATGACCCACAGGATGAGAACCATTGTTCTAATAGTTTTGTAGTTTTAGCTCTTTGATGCACTTGAGGTTGATTTTTGTACATGGTATGAGGAAAGGATTAGGGTTCAGTTTGGGTATGTGTTTCCAGTTAATCCAATACTGTCTGTTGAAGAGTTCACTTTAAATGGCTCATAAAAAACTACTCAGTTATGGAATATTATGTTTTCTGGACTTGATTTCTATTCATTTCCTACCTTACCCCCATCCCTGCATCTGTTTAGAAATCCCAATACTGTTATAATGGCTCTGCTGTCATAACAACTTGAACTACAGATACTGAGGAATTTCTACATGGAGCATCATGTCATCTGTTACTAGAGATAGTTTTATTTCTTTTATTTTAATATGGATCCCTTTCATTTCTTCCTCTTATTTCTTTTTCTTGACTAAATGACTGTCTTAGGGTTTTTTGTTTTTTGGTTTTTTTTTAATTCTTTATTTTATTTTATTTTTTTAATTAAGGGAATTTTTTCATTCATTTTACACACCAATCAAAGATCACTCTCTTCCCTCCTCCCACCCCCCCCAGCCTCCCCTTCCCAACCCATCCCCCTGTCTCCCCACAAGAAGGCAAGGCCTCCCATGGGGAGGCACATCAAGTAGAGGCAAGTCCAAGTCCTTCCCCCTACCTCAAGGCTGCATGAGGTATCCCATCATAGGTAGTGGGCTCCATAAAGCCTGCTCATGCACCAGGAATGGATTCTGATCCTACCGCCAGGAGGCCCCCCAAGCAGATCAACCTACACAACTGTCTCACCATGCAGAGGATCTAGTCCAGTCCCATGCAGGCTCCACAGCCATTGATCCAACTTTCATGAGTTCCCACTAGTTTGGTTTGGTCATCTCTGCAGGTTTCCCCATCATGATCCTGATGCACTTGCTCATAGAATCCCTCTTCTCTATCTTTGACTGGACTCCTGGAGCTCTGCTTGGTGTTTGGCTGTGGATCTCTGCATCTGCTTGCATCAGTCATTGGAAAGAAGCTCTGTGATGACAGTTAGGGTATTCACTGATCTCATCACTGGGGTAAGCCAGTTCAGTTCAGGCACCCTCTCCACTATTGCTAGTAGTCCAAGCTGAGGTTATCCTTGGGGATTCCTGGTAACTTCCCTAGCATCCAATTTCTCCCTATCTCCATGATGTCTCCCTCTATCATGGTATCTATTTCATGACTTTCCCACTCCATCCCTGTTCCAGCTTGAACATCCCATTCCCTTATGTTCTCATCCCCCATCCTCTACCTTCCATTGCACATCCCTCATCCCCAGTTTACTCATGAGGATCTCATCTATTTCTCCTTCCCAGGGTGATCCATGCATCCCTCTTTGGGTCTTCCTTGTTAGCTAGCTTCTCTGGAGCTGTGGGTTATAGTCTGGCCATCCCTTGCCCTACATCTAGTATCCACTTATGAGTGAGTACATACTATGTTTGTCCTTCTGAGTCAGGGTTACCTCACTCAGGATGATATTTTCTAGATCCATCCATTTGCCTGCAAATTTCATCATGTCATTGTTTTTCATTGCTGAGTGGTACTCCATTGTGTATATGTACCACATTTTCTTAGTCCATTCTTCAGTTGAGGGGCATCTAGGTTGTTTCCAGGTTCTGGCTATTTTGAATAATACTGCTATGAACATAGTTGAGCATGTGTCCTTGTGGTATGATTGAGCATTCCTTGGGTATATGCCCAAGAGTGGTATAGCTGGGTCTCAAGGTAGATTGATTCCCAATTATCTTAGAAACCTCCATACTGATTTCTTTGATCCACTTGGACTTGAGTTTTGTGCATGGCAATAGATATGGAACAATTTGCAATTTTCTACATGTTGACGTCCAGTTACGCCAGCACCTTTTGTTGCAGATGCTTTCTTTTTTCCATTGTACAGTTTTGGCTTCTTTGTCAAAAATCAGGTGTTCATAGGTATGTGGGTTAATGTCAGGGTCTTCAACTTGATTCCATTGGTCCACATGTTGGGTTTTATGCTAATACAAAGCTGTTTTTATTACTATAGCTCTATAGTAGAGCTTGATGTCAGGGACGGTGATGCCTCCAGAGGTGGCTTTGTTGTACAGGGTTCTCAAAACAGAATTCCTGAGACCTGCATTGTTTCCTAAGTAACAGAAGCATGCTGTGGCTTGAATAATGGTATCTTCTCCTAAATCCATTTTGAGACTCAACCCTCAGTGAAACTGTAGTAGCACATGTGGCCTTTGGGAGATGAGTATGACATGAGTTTTCACCTTCATAAGTAGGCTACGACTGTCTGACAATGTCTTGGGGTTGAAGGAAATGCTCTTCACTTGCCTGCTCCTCAGTTCTTTCACCTTGTGCCACAAGAGGATGCAGTAAGAATGTGGATGAGATGGCTATGCAGCTCAGTGATAGAGAACATGTTTAGCAATATGAAGTCCCAAGTTAGAACTCCAGTACCACACATACAAAATAAGGCCCTTACCAGATAGAAATGTCGGTGTCTTCATCTTGGACTTCCAGATCTTCAGAACTGTGAGAAATAATTTTCTTCTCTATAAATCCCCCAGGCTGTGGTATTCCATGATGGTGGCACAAGTGAGCTAAGGCCGGATATCTGGTACAGAGCTCCTAAAACTCTTGGAGTTTTCTGGTTCCAGGAGTACATTCATGCAAGGCTTCAGGTGCTAGAATTTCATCCCTATTGTAAGTTATTATAAGAATAAAAAGGTTTTCTGATAATGGTGTGTTTAAGAGGTAGAGCCTTTGGGAAGTGATTAAGTTGATATAAGGTCATTAAAGCAGGGTCCTCATGATTGACTCCTAGTGGCTTCATAAAATGAGGGAGAGAATTAACAGGCACATGTGTGACTCTCTCTCTCTCTTGCTATGCGATGTCTTCTACCACTGTGGATTCCATCAACAAGAAAGCCATCATAAAAGAAGGTTGCAACACTTAGAACCTCCAGAATCATGCATAGACAAAATCTATTTACTTTATAAAGTAGCATGCCTCAGATACTTCATTATTGTAACAAAAATCGGACTAGTTTCTTAGCATTGTAAACACTAAATCTCCCTCCAAATATAGTAGACCTAGGAATTCTGGGTCTTGTCACAAAGAAAATATGCAAAGCATTTAATCACTAGCACAGACTTAAGCCTAAGCATCAAAATAGATGCTAGTGAGAATATTCTGCCCATTGCTACCTATAAATACTCTCTTAGTTATATCCCTGCAAGCTAGAATAACTTCAGTCCAAACTGATGAAAAATCTCAATTCAAATCTGAAAAATTAACTATCCATAAGAGAATAATCTACTAATATTTTAGCCTGGGCAATTACCAACCCTAGCCAACTAAATGCTGATAAAAGTAGCATATCATCACACACAATCAAAGATGCCCCCTGTCAGGACCTGTGAAAAGTACAGGAAGGGAAGTGAGGGTTTGAAAGACCCTAACCCTTCAGGCTTACACCCCCAAGCCCAAGCCCCTGGAAATGAGGAACTAAAAATCTAGTTCCCAGGGCAAGCTGACTCAACCATTATTCAACCACCCTGCAACAATGTAACAATGCAAAGAGATTTCTGTTAAGAGATGTGCTCAACTGTGACTGGGATAGTTGCAAATGTTCCAGGAAGGACCACTGTGACCTTTGTGTAAACTCCACTCCTGCCCTGATACCCCCCCTTGAGGTTTCAGGAAGAATGTGCCAATTCTTCCTGTACAGGTACTGACGTAACTGTACCCCCTCTGTGATCACTCTGTAACCAGACCATGATCTTATGAAATTAGCCTCTAGACATAAATCAATCGAAACAAAATTGTATGGAAATTGTAATCTTGTGGCTTTTGTGGGTTTTTCCTTTAAAAGTGCCTATGTGACTGTAGTGTGATGCAACTCTTGCTCTTTAGAGCTGAGTTTGCCCAACTGTACAGCAGCCGCTTCAATAAATACCTCTTGCTGTCGCATCAACTGGACCGGAGTCTGGGTTCTTGGGGCGCCCATGCGAGAAGATAGTACCCTGGGTCTGGGGTCTATCAGGTTAAGAAAAGACAGATAGAAAACAGAGAGACATAAAAGAAAAGACAGAGACAAGGATAGAATTGGGAGGGCTCTCAGTGAATACTGCAGCAGCCCAGAATTTATTTCTCGTAGCTTTTTTATACCCAAAGCAAGGGGGGCAAAAGACTTCCTTACCGTGGTTCAAGGAACAAATCATTGTAAACACCTCTTTAATTCTCAAAGCATCTAGTAACCACGCAGTTGGTCAAACATCCTGTTATTCAGGCGTGAGGAGCAATAACAAGCTTGAACTCTCTGACCTTAAATCAAGATGGAATCAAGCCACAAGGTGGAGCCACTGTGGGCTCCCACAGCTCCCATATGTTTCCTGTGACACCGGACAGTCAAAACTTTGGTGTACAACATCTGTGAAACCACTCAACAGCATTCTGCAGGTCTGGGGTAGTCTCGATGTTTGCAAAATCAATGAAGTGTCTAGTCTTAAATTTCTCAAAGATTTCTTCCCTCAGTGATCTGTGTTCTCAGGTCGACCCCATATCAGGAAAAACCACAGCGGATCCAGACTTCACATTCATTCATACCACAGTCACTATAACAAAACAGCACTACAACCTAAAGACCTAAGATTCCCAGCAGCTGGGCTGTCTTGGTTACATTCCTTGATTGAATCAAGTATCCAAGGAGATAACAATACTTTCACAGGCCTAGACAAGGTGAAGTATGGAATTGATTCCCCCAGACTAAGGTGCATTTTCCAAATGAAAATTAAAGGCTATTGTGAAGAGGACAGGTTGACACATGCAATGAAATTGTATCTAGTAAAGTACACTATGAATGTTCATAAGGCTAGTCCATGGATTGTTTGATAGGACCCAGAAAGATAAAAATAAGAAAAGACTTGCAGTAGAATGTAAATCGACTCTATCACTGGGTAGACTGCTTAGCTCAGCTGAGACGTAAAATTGTCTCAATGAAATCAACAGCCTACACCCTCTCATTTGATACACTAAGGAGAAGCACACCCCTTTTGTGAAATTCCTTACAAAATGTGCATAACCTAAATCATGTAATCATGACAAATCCAAACTACAGGGCATTCTACAAAGCCACTGACGATCCTCTTCGGTATTGTCACATTATGAAAGTCAAAAGACCTTGCCAACCTGAGACACTGTTTGGGATTAAAAGAGTCTGGCAGGATGGGGCACCTGAGAGCAACCTGAGGTCCAAATTTTCCTTTTCTGACAAACAGCATTATTGAGGAAAGTAGTGAAATTGTCAAAAGGTCTGTTGA